>JAOEHX010018585.1:0-21274 GCA_025448015.1 Bolborhynchus lineola | reverse complement strand
GTTGGCTTTTGTTTCATTTGTTTGTTTTGGTGGTTTTGTTGGGGGGGGGGGGGTGTTCTATTTTCTTTTGGGGTTTTTTTTCTGGATTTTGTTGATTTTTTTTATTTCTTTATTGTTTTAAGAATTGAATTGCCCTAACAATACAACTGGTTACAGGATCATAACTCTTGTGGATAACCCACACCAAACCATGACAGCACAGAAATCTAAAAACACTACAGCTCTGCAGATGCACACCCAGGAACAGAAAAATGATGGAAAGAAAAGTTAATCCAACACTGTTCAATTTGCAGCCAAACAGCATATGTACTTATGTCCTTGTTGCCTTTTTAAAGTCTTTTCAGTATTTTGTAATCCATATTTCTGTTTTCTTCAGACGATCTGTATTTTTTTGCTCCAATCCTGCACACATTTGCATCCTCAGAGCAGTCACCTGCTCAGCTCCTCCTCCAAGGATGCAAATGCATCACCCAGGCTAGCTCCCCACTGGTCCACCCTGGACCTCTTATTCACATCCAAGGGCAGAAGACACATCCATAGACATGTGGAAATTTCACTTACTGTACTGTTCTCATCTCAAAACCAGAAGGACAATCCTGATTCAAAAGTATTTTCCAGTTTTTTCTGCTATGCTCCAAGCAGGTCTCCTTTCTCATGTAGATGAACTGGAGCTGGCCCTCCACGAGCTACCTTGACTGCTTTTCCTTTTGCCCATAAGGAACTCTCTTTACAATTACTTTATTACTCAAATGCTCAAATATCGCTCCTTTTCAATTCAATGTCTACTAAACTAAGACCTTAGTTACTCACATACTGTCACTAGCAATAAGGAGCAAAGAAACATGTACCTCTGCATACTACCCACACAGTCACAAAGAATTGCTAAAGCCAACTCAGCAGCCTTCAAACTTCAAATATTTTGACCTACTGCTGATACTTGTGCAAAAACTACATGAAAACCATCACAATTCAATAGTACTTCTACTCAACAGCATAGCATCATTTTTGGCTTTTGATAAACTCTCTAAAAAGATGTCATATGGGTCATATGGCTGTATCATCTTCTTCAAAGCCTTTAGCCCTGGCATGTTTATTACTTTGAGATGCAGTGTTGGTTAAATTTGATTTATCTTTGTTCTTTCTTTATTTTGTTGCTACTTCCCTCCTCGCGTCCAGTAAGGATGAACTGAAATAACCTGCTGAATTAAATTGTTTCTAGCCCTGCAGGTTCACCATCCCCAGCCACATCAGGTCCACCAGGACCATTTCACCAGCCAGGGTCCATGGCTCCCTGTGACAGTGAAACTTTAACACAGCTGCATCCAAAGTAAAAAGTCAGCCAACCAACAGCTGTACAATGTTAAGCTCATTGGCCCCTTTACTCCCACATTTAACTTTCTGTGCATGAAAATAGCAGCTGCTTTCCTGAGAGTAAATTCTGCAATATCTTTATAGCTTTCTATCCCCACTTTAGGTTCAGGAATTTCATTTCAAAAGTAGAAAAACAAAGAAGTTTATGAACTCTTACAGCAGCCAGGCTGTCTTAGATATGCTTTTGTTATGTTATGAACACAACACTGAGACTAAATTCAGAAATCAATGAATTTCATATTAATTAAGAAAAAAAAAAAAAAGCAGAATCAAATTATTTCAAGTTGCAGTACTCCTACAAAAACTAACACTCAGAATCAGAGTTTACCAGAAACTTAAAAGACACAAACTCATTCACATCAGAGCAGAACAAGGCAGAGCAAATTTCAGCCCTTTGCAGGAGACCTGCTCATTGACTTACAGCCCACCTGGCTGTGATCTGCCACAGTCCTTCCTCAAGCAAAAATCATTGCGTGTCTTTTTAATGACTGGGGGTTTTTCTTAAAGTAAGGCAGCACCAAGAAAAATCTGAACTAACACAAAGTTCTATCCAGCTCTCTAATCTTCGTTTTCCCTTTTGCAATGCTAAAACCGTACACAATAAAACCACTCCTCTTTCCCCCCTGCCAAGCATGTGATTGCACCACACACTCAGCTTTTAAACAGTGCAGCTAAATGGTCCCAAGTATGAACCAAGTAATATACAAGGTCCTGCACGGATTGTGCACCTCCTTCCCAAGCCCAGGAATGTATATGTTCACATCTGAGCAAGGAGTCTGTAACTGAAAGCTGGTTCAATGTAATTTCTAAGAAAAAACATATAACCAAGTCCAGCTCCCTAGAATAGCATTTAACATAAAACAACGTAACTGTAAATGCTGGCGTCATTCATAGCACCTGTAAATCATATATTGCCGGACTACTTACAAACACAGTCTCATGAAAATCAGCTTCCAGAGCAGCGTGTACCAAAACACTATAAATCCTTCAGTCAGTATTACTGTATTTTTCCATCCCCATGTTATATGAAAATTCTGCACAACTGAATTATGATACTGTAGCTGAGCACTTACCAATTATATTTAAAACTATTTAAAGGTGCCTACATCCCACTTCAAAAAACATCATTAGAATAGACAGTGGAAAAGCACCAAGCCCAGAAGCTAAAAACAGGATTCTTTTCTCTTCTTGTTTCTCTTCAGTTGCATATTTATAATTAAAAAAAATTACATGATAAATAGCTACTATTTTGTCATATACAGTGAATCTTTTAATACATATGTCAGTGCTCATAAATAAACCATACTGCATCAAGGTGAAGTCGAGATCCTTGAAACACCAGACTAAATCCAGAACATAAATGCAAGAGCTTGAAGCTAAAAAAGATTAAAAAAAAAAAAAAAAAAGGAAGGAAAGAGACGGTATTTTTGGCTCCTCAAGGCCTTGTGAAGAACAACGTGGAAAGAAGAGCTGCTGTACATGCAGAGGCCTTCACTGCTGCACCTTCTCCTACAGTGGCATGCTAATGTACCAGCACCAACATGGGAAATTCTCTTACTGAGCACCACCTATTTGGAAGAGTAACAAGTTTTAAAATATATCAAAATAAAAAATAATTTTTTTTCTCTTCCCTTTCCTAACAGAGAATTTAAGTCTAAAAGCTCAGATTTACCACATATGCTGTAAACAAAAACTAAAAAATGAGGACATTCTACCTAGAAAACTTTCTATTCTGATAAACAGCTTGCCATAACATAACACTCCCTCATCATGTCATTTTGCTGTTTGATAAAACCTGTGGCTTTCCTATTTATGACACTGCCACTGCCGCATCTGGAAGAGGTTTTTCAATACACCAAGTCCCCACAGCGCTGAAGCCTGCAGCTGGAGCAAGGAAAGCTTGCTTTGAACACTGCCATACCAACTCAAGAGGAAACCAAGCAATGTGAGAAGTAATTTGATAAGGAATTGGGTAAAATCAGCTTTGTGTTACCAACACCATCCTGTCTTTTCACAGCAAGATTATGGGAATTATCCACCGCTTGCTGGGATGGAGGAGGTTCTCCTAAGTCCTCCCAAAACACCAGGGAACAGAGAAATGTCATGGCAATAAGGGAAGAAGTTGCTTAGCAACTCTCTTATGCTGAAAGCCCACTTGGCTGAAAGAAATTAAAAGAAATTAAACACAGAAACTTTGTTTTCTGCAAGGTCCTCAGCTGATAGGAATTACATCGCTTGGGTGACTTTTGTGGGGCTAAGTCAGCCTGCGCCAGTTGTGGATGCAGGGCAAAAATAACAAGTATCAACAACCACCCAGTAAAGAAATAAAGCTGCAGAAGAAATGGGGGTGGGAAGCCTTGATTACCTGCAGGCTCTATGCTGAAGGCACACAAAAGCAGCCAGTTGGATTTCATTTCCCAAATGCCAATAACTGCCTCCAAGCATCCCAAAAAGTCAGTTTCCAGCAAGCGCCAGAGATCAAACTTTGAATACAGCCAAGATGCAAAACCAGGAACAGCAATTCCTCAGGCATTTGCCAGCCGGCAAGCTCTAACAGAAGCCGTAACCCTGTCAGCTTGGTTTCTCCTCTCTTCTTAGGCAAAAGACGTTACACAGGCCTCTGAATTCAAAGGACAAATGACAGTGTTTAAGCCAAAATATGACAGGAGGAATGATGGGAATGATGTGGATGCTCACACAGCCCACAGTTCAAAGCTGGGCTTACCAACAGCTTCACATCTTCACTCTGGACAACCCACTTCCCCAGCACGCATGGATCATAAAAGAGAGATTCAATAAAGCAATGAATTTATTTGATGCAAACAAGCCTTTCTATAGGTATAGTGGTTTTCAAAACAAACAAAAAATATTAATTTTTGCTATTATTCGACACAGAAGATCAATCTGCATGTGACCAGCACATTTCAATCTATAATGTAACTGATCAAAGTTTAATGGAACATTAATCTTTGTTTAAGGCTGCTTAAGTGCCTTATTAGGGAAAAGAATGGGGGGGAGGGGAACCTGATTTTATGTAAGCCAAAGAACAAACAAAGAGAAGGACCTTAACAGGTCTTTTAATTGTGTATAAAACCCAAGCCTGGTATTTCAGAGCACAGCAGACTTTTTCAGAAGAAGGGGAGCAAGTAATCCAATTTTTACATGACAAAATTCAATACTTTTGTATTTTCATCACAGCATTCTGTGATTTCCTTGGTGGTCTACAAGTAAAAAGCCAGCCCAGGCTGGAGACCTCCCCATGGTCCCCCTCTCGGAGCCCCAAGGATTTCAGTCCCTGAGAGCGGCCACGCACCCTCACGGAATACCAATGACATAGGATGGCACATCTGGGAATCAAAATAAGGGGCTCCAAAACAGGCTAGCAAACTGTAGGCAAGAGCCTCACTTTCAGCAGGAACAAATTCTCGTTTGATTTGCTAAAATAAACAAAGACATAAAATAAATACATTGCCCTGCTCACTTCTCACCTGCTGCACAGCTGGTAGCTAATGGATATATTACAGGCAGTGTCTGAGGTGCAGAGCATGCCCATGGCATTTTTCTACTCTCCAGTTTGCAGGGACACAAAATGTTTTATTCAGTCAAAACTTACCAGGGAAAAATAGTCCATTTTCCATCCAAGCTAGCTAGAGGGAGAAGTGGGAAACTTTCTGCAACAACCTTGAAAGTTACAGATTGATCAGTCTTCCAAGTTGTTTAAAATCAGAATTCATGACAGTGTTTGAAAACAACTACAGAAACATGTTACATCAAAAAATTTTAACCTAGCTTCAGTCATGGAAGTCAAATGTCACATATCTGAACACTCAAAAGCCAGGGACAGGATCTTGGAGAGACTTTATTGCAGAACCCTGGCAAGTCATTTCTAAAGAAACTTAGAAATTCACATGGTATGCCAGAGAGAAAAGAAGGAAGATCTTCTTAAGGGCAAGTTTACCCTTAAAAGGCTTCACTGACTGTCAAAAACAAGGAAATAACTCCTCCATAAGAGCCTCACTCAGGAGAGCTGAGTGGTTCTACAGCCTGCCTGCCTTGCATTCATTCAGTCCTCATTAACTCGTGTCCAACCACATAACAATCAATTTCAGACCAAAAAAACCAAACCAAACAGACCCATAAATCAGCATTCTTTACTAAATACAGAGATAAACCACATCTCCAGAAAAGAGTGGCCACAGAAGAGCTATACGTGATGGGTGGCACTAAACTGGGCAAATTAACCAAGACTAGAGAAAACTGGAAAATCCCAAGGGGCCAGAGAAGAGCCAGACAATTAAGCTGTCCAATAGAGGAATAAACTTGTCTTGACAAGCACAAGGTAACACAGATTAGAAGGAATAAAGTACAACTGTGACCCAGGCTTTACTGTAGAGAGCTCAATGACAAACTATCTTTGAGATTTGGAAAACACTGTAAAAACATGACAAAAGAATAACACAAAGGTATGTTAGCATATAATATTTTATTTCTTGCCTTTATTTCACCATTTACCATAGGACGTTCTGCATATTAAAATATAAAACAAAACCTAAATCAAAACAGCAAAATGATTAATTTGTACTGACTTGACAGGCTAAGAAAGTTGGGGCTGTTCACCCTGGAGAAGAGAAGGCTGTGTGGACACCCCATAGCAGCCTTCCAGTATCTGGAGGGAGCCTATAAGAATGCTGGGGAGGGACTCTTCATTAGGGACTGTAGTGATAGGACAAGGGGTAATGGGTTCAAACTTAAACAGGGGAAGTTTAGATTGGATATAAGGAAGAAATTCTTTAGTGTAAGGGTAATGAGGCACTGGAATGGGTGGCCCAGGGAAGTTGTGAATGCTCCATCACTGGTGGTGCTCAAGGCCAGGTTGGACATAGCCTTGGGTGATATGGTTTAATGTGAAGTGTTCCTGCACATGGCGGGGAGTTTGGAACTCAATGATCTTGGGGTCCTTTCCAACCCTAACTGTTCTATGATTCTATGTTATTCAGGCAGAGGTTAATTCAGGTAGAGGCAAGAATGGTGTTTCCCCAAGCTTCCAGTATGGAGAGGCTAAGCCACAGCTTTCTGTAATCTATAGTGGCTGCATGGTCAAGTGAGGCTGTACCTTGGCTTGCTAATCTCAACCAGTTTTGGGGGTAGGATAGGATCTGTAAGTGCTGAGCACTCTCAAAAAGTCACACAGCTATATTTACACTGATTAGGTGCTGGATTTACGAGCTGGAGAGCCTGAAGCAGCAGATGGGAGCCACATCTGCATGAGGCACCCATCTCATGGTGAGAGTTGTGCTGGCTGAGGAGGCTGAGAAGGACCCGGTGCAGCAGTGCCAAGGGCAACTTCAGCCATACGGGGCAGGAGGGAGGTGCAGGGCTGCCCAGCCATGACGGGTGTTCCCCTCCAGCAGCGACCTGTGGTTCTTGGCAGCCACAGGAAGGAAAGGGGCGATACCAGCCAGAGGAAGCGTTTCTGCTTTCAGTGCATTGTCCAGCTTTTGGTGGCTGCTGCCAAGAATGCAGATCTTATTAGCACTGGAAAAAGAAGCTGTTCAGGGGTCTCTCTTTTCAATTCCAGTTTAATTCAAGTCAATACTGCAAAGAATATTCTCCACTTCCTTAAGGGCATTTCACATCTGTGCATGGAGTTGCCCTCATGATGGAGTAGAAGTGAGTTCTAGGTCTTTGGGGAGTCTGGTTTATTATACTACATATGATGTGTAAATGGGCAAATTATGGGAGTGTGGGAGAGAAGAGGGTATTGAGAATGAAGGCCTGGGATATGTGAACTAGTTTCAATTAGAGCTGGTATGAAATTTCATCTCCTTCTCAAGAAAAAGCCAGCCTTTTCAAATACTCTCTTTTCATTTCAGCTCAAGTTGTGAGGAAGGAGAAAGGCAATTTAAGGTTAAGTAGAGAAAAATTTTATGAACTGCTTGGGGAAAGGCTTAATTTTAAATAGCAAGGAATGTAGGGATGCAGAAGCATGTGCATTTCTGAAGCTACAAGTGGATGCTCATTGCTGCCTTTAGCCATACCCAAGGCATTGCCCTAGCAGGTCTGCAAAGGTGGGGGTAGGAGGTACCATTTTTATTAAATACCCTAGGATCATACGGGGCTGGGCTGTGTTGTTCTCCTCACCAGAACCATAATAAAACCTTTGCAAACATGAGTGATAGTTATTGAATGTTGGGTGGTGGCAGAAACCAGATTTCCACTTGATTGTTCACCTCTCTTGCATGGGTAGCTTGAAACATCCTGGAGGAGTCTTCTGCTAATATCTCCAAAAGGCTGATGAAGCTGTGACAGAGGATTTGCTGGGATGAATTTCTGTTTAAACATTTCAGAGAAGCACGTACCTTGATGTTAACTTGGTCAGAATACATACTTTTAAGATCCAATTTGCTCGGAGTGTGGTCTTGCTTGCTCTGCTATTGAATAACTCCACTATGTCAAAAAAAAAAAAAAATTATGACTGCATAAATTAGGAAAAACTTGGATCCTGTGCCTGCCTTTCAAGAACTTCTGAATGCAGTTCAGAAATTGACAAATATTTGGTGTATAAATTAGAAACACACTGACAATATTTTTTCTATCTGTTATGGATGCAACATTATAACTCCCTTTCTTTTAACTTTGAATAGTGGTCTAGATATTTAAATACTCTTGCCTAGAGGCGATATTAAAATCATGTTATAAAAATTACTGCAGTCAGTCTTACATAAAGAGTAGAGGAAACAGCCTATGTGAAATGGGTTTATTTTTGAGGAAAGTATTTAAGAAATTTTCTGGAAGCTTCAAAAAGCTTCTGACTTCTGGTTTAATGCTACAGAAAATGGTGGAAGATTAGCATTTTAAAACAAATATTTTTGATGTAAAACAAGAATAATTAATCATCATGTTAAAGGGGAATTGCTGTAACAATGAAGCAATTTATCAAATGCAAATGCAGGGTTATGAATAGACTCCAAAAAGCTCTTAGTTTCTTGTCCAGAGAATGCAGAGCAGAGCTACTTTCCCACCAACTTAACATTATGTCACAAGCAGAATTACTGGAACCTGGGATAGTTACGTGTAGAAAATTTGTTTGAAAAATGTTGCATTTTTTTTGATTAATCAACATGTAATTCTGAAAAAGATTTCTTTTTCTCTCGATACCCATTCCCTTTTGTTTCCCCAAAATTTCAAATGGGAATGGTGCTGCCTCAAGTAAATAGTGATGCTTAGAAACATTTTAACTTCATAGAGTACCATTTAAATGCCAAATTGTTACTTTAAAAAATAAAGAAATAGTTTTTTAAAAATAGCCCAGGTATGCTTTCACATAAGAAGAAAATCCTTTCAGTTGCTACTGGTAGCTGTTCGGAGAATAATTCCTGAAATACTTGGATACTGTGTTTGAGGGAAGGAGGAGGCAGATTAAGTATTTTTCCCAAGGAATTCATACTGAGGAACTATTAATTTACCCTGGGGAAAAAACCCATAATATAATCAGGGGAATCAAGTCACAGCAATTCTTTAGCTTCCAACAGATAGAAAGGTGGGTGGTTTTCACATGGTTATTGATCTTTAAAAGACCAAGGAATGTGACACAAAGGTGTTGGTTGACCTGTAGCTCCTGAGTCCTGGCAGTCTGATGCAGCTGACCCACATTGTGTCAGGCTGCCCCTCCAAGTCTTTTTCATTGTTGAGCAAGGGAGCATGAACTATTGCTGAAGTAGTTTTCATTTGTTATCTCCTACACTGCTGTTGTCAGTCAGCAGGTTGCTGTTGCTTGGTTAAGCATGTTTGCTGGGTCTGCCTGTTCAGCCCAAGGTTAAAAAAATAACCAACCAAACCTAGCAAACATCTCAAGAAATATCTTGACAGAGTTGATTTCAGAAGTGATCAGCTGAGATAAACCTGGTCCTGAATATTTCCTCCACACAACTTTCTGCACTATTAAGCAGGATGTAAACAGTATTTGCTGGCTCCTGCATATGCTCACTGATCTCATTTGACTTTACACAGGCAGCCTCAGCTGGTCAGTTGAACTGCAGCCTGCTGCTTTTGTCAGCCAATACTTTACATTTACACCATTTCATATAATTTAAAACTGCTTCCAGATGTTCAGAGTCTTAAAATTTAAGCACAGATTTAATATATCCCAATATGAATAGGGCTGATAGGGAGAAAGAAGATGCACTATCTGCATTGAATTCTAATGGGCTATATTATTAATCCTCAATTGCTTTAGAGTTTTAACAGAGGTTTAATAATTGTATACATTAATAGTCCTGAGGTACAGATATTGTGTCCTGACTTCCCATGGGGAATGTATCAAATTGTATGAATTATCTCCTTGCATTAGGCTCTAGTTTCACAATTCTGAGACCTGTTCCCATCAGGTCCAACACAGACCTTTTCTTGGCAGAAGACATGGCAATTTTATCCATATCACAGCAGTTTACAGATTCGTAACCTGGAGGGCTTTATATTTTAGCTGTCTGGGGTGGTGAAGAACCGCTGGCCTCCTGTGGGTGGACACGGATTGCACTGTGAAAGCTGAGCTTGAAAAGTAGAAGGGAGAAATAATTTTGAATTTTTGTGTTTGAGTTTTAATAAGCTTTCTTACTACAGCAAAAAATTGTAATATAAATAAGGATAAAATTGTACATATGTTTTAAGTGCTTTTGAAAAACAAGTTGATTGAGGAAAAAGGGAATGTCTCTTAATTGCCATGACATGGCAACTGACATGGACCACAGTGTATAATGGGAAAAAATATTTAGCTGTTTAAGGTGGCTTAACTGTACTGTGCATATGCCCAAAATGTACAGTTGGGTAGCTGAAGTAGGAGAGTTCAGGGTCTTTCTAAATAGCTTGTTTCAGTTACCGGAAGGGTCTGTGTTGTTTCTGTTTATGGTAGCAGTTCTTCTATTATTTTACCTTTTGGCCTTTATCTGTAAATGACTTGTGGTGTTGGAAAGGTAGCTGTAATACCAGGGAGCTGTAGCAGTGTCTTCCAGGACATGATGTTCTCACAGAAGACACTGGATTTGAGAGCACCAAACACATATAGCACTTTGTGTCATAATTTTTCCCAGATTAACTGACATCTTAATTTTTTGTTAGCTCTTTATCCTGTGCGAACAAACTTACTGCACCTCAAGGGATTCATTATAATCTCTATAGATCTGAGACCCTGAGTGTGCTATGCAGGATGATTACCTTAGTGCTTGTCAAAAATACCATTCATCTATTTCTCACTTGCCCTCTAGATTTGCCTCTACTGTGGCAACTAGGAGATAGACACTGAATATGCACATCTCTGTTCTTGGAATCCTTGACTTTTGTATTTTGCTGCTTTGTATTTAAATAAGTTCTAGATACTTTCCAGTTGTATTCAACATATTTCTCTTGTTTATCCAGAGCAGATGATCTGTCAGTGGCAGTTGTCAGTTATAAATTATTTTAACTGAATTGTTTAATTTGGAGCATGTTTTTTGTGACACCTGCTTGGTCTGTCAAACTACTGGATAACTCCTGTTTCTTTAGCAGCTCTTAGTGGAAAAGTGCAGGATGTTTCTGTGTCAACAAAGGGAACCCATCACCTTTCCAAACAGCCAGAGGAGCAGGCTTGGGGAAAAGACAGGCAAACCACTGATGGGCTAATAATAGTAAACAGAAAAGAGGAAGATCAAAGCGGAGCTTGAAACAAGGGCCAGGTGGATACCAGAAGGAAATGCTGAGCTTTGGTGATGGGGGAAAATTCAGAGCAAACACATGTGTAGACGGTATGTATCAGACAGTAAGATTGTGATGAATTTTTTTTTTCCAGAAAGTAGCCAAATTGTATTGCACAAACTTTTATTTCCTGGTATACTAAAAGTCACAGCAGGGTTGCTTGTCTCAGTCTTGTCTCTAGCACTCCATGCTCTTCTGAAGCTTAATGCTGTCCAATGGGCTGGAGGGTGTGGAAGAAACTATTTCCTTCTTCCTAACCTCTCTTCGCATGTC
The DNA here is from genome assembly GCA_025448015.1 of Bolborhynchus lineola. Taxonomy (NCBI): domain Eukaryota; kingdom Metazoa; phylum Chordata; class Aves; order Psittaciformes; family Psittacidae; genus Bolborhynchus; species Bolborhynchus lineola. The sequence continues at coordinate 9,904 of JAOEHX010018585.1, read as the reverse complement.
TGAAAACTGCTCCTTTGAACAAGCAGTCCTAATCCTTGAGCCTTTTCTAATAAGCTGCTTTCCCCAGGCCTCTCATCATCCTTGTTCCTATTCTCCAGGATTTTTCTCTTGTGTCCACATCCTTCTGGCATGATGCTGCCCACAGCTGAGCTGCCTGCTTCCCGCAGCTGAGCCAAATGCAGGCATTACACCATGTGTTTTACAGATGATACTTATGTTTATTTTTCCCAGAATGGTTTTCCATTTTTTCCCAGCAGCATGCTATTCTTGACTCATATCTATGATTTAATATATTATAGCTCAATAGTGAAATGGTTGATGGTTTGGGGTTGTTTTGTTGGATTTGGTTGGGTTATGGGGTTGGGGTTTTTTGTTTGGTTTTTTTTTTTGGCTTCTTTAAGAAAAATAAAAAGAAAAGTGTTATAGAATTACTGACAGATTAAATTTACTTAATTTATCAGTATTCTTGATGCTAAGGTTGAAAAGCCATATTCACAAAGGTGTCTGCCGGTGTCACGAATGTCACAAAGATTCTAGTGGGCTATCAGAAGAGTTGTACAGTCCCTTCTTTTATTGGTATCAGGCAAGAGGTTTGCACTTAACTTCAGCTTTGTCTGTCTTCTTGGAATAATTTAAATTGCAATTTTTTTATTGGGTCTGAAGTCAAACTTTTATAAATCTCCTTTGCTTTGTTTCAGGGAAAAAAAAAAGTATTTCAGGCCCCTTGCTGTATGTGTGGCAGCAGTCTGAACTTCTTTTCAGGCAAAATATTATCTGTGTGTCAAACCTTTTTCCTCCTGTCAACAAGTCCATGTTGATTGAAGGCTCAGTTTTATTATACATGCTTGAAGCTGTGGTTTACCTTGCTGGTCTGCACTGATGCCATCATGCCATGAGGAATATCAGAGAGGTAAGAAGTTCTGCAAACATGTGCAGGCTGACATGCTTCAAAAGCGTGGACAGGAGTAAAAGGTGGGGGTTTTATAACGTAATTTGAAAACAGATGGGTACTTAACCTCTTGTGACCAAACATATATTAGTATGAAGGAGCAAGCTTGCTGCCCATTGCATGACTACAAGCTAAAAATATTGTGACATCACTAGTCAAAATTTGATAAAGCAAATTAATATCATAGAAGCCCCCAAGATGTTTGCCGTGTTGGCTGCTTTTCAGTACATCCCACTGAATATGGCAGTGCTTTTCAGTCAGACATTACAGACCATTTCATGAATGCATATAACAACCTGGAAAAGTTCTCTGCCACTGTATGTGCACTGGCTGTGTAAATCCCAGGGTATTTGTTCCTGTCCCTGTAATTTTCTTCTTAGGAAAGCATTTAGTACACCGACTATGTCTTCTGTGCACATTGCACACATTGAAGCAGTAAAAGATAAAGAAAAAGAAATCTTCCAATAGTTCATTTTCAGCTCTTGTTTTGTGTTTCAGGTAAGTCTGTGGATGTTGCAACAGCTGAAGACACTGCAAAACAGAAGTGTCTCTTGATTTAGTCTGTGACATTATTTTACTCATTCTTTCACTGCTTCCTGAGCTCAGCATGTTGCAGTGTTGTTTGAGAGAGATACCGAGTCAGCTGGCTGCTTTTCCAGTCAGCATTACTTGCACCATGCCTTTCCCTTCAGACAGCAACTTCTGTGTGATAAGGGTAAGTTTTCGGCTCTGAACATTCATCAAAAAGCACCATTTCTCTAGTAAGTATGTTAAACTAAGATCTCTGATGCATGTCCAATTTTTCTTCCGCACAACATTCTTTTCAGTTTGCTGCTTTAATGCAGAAGGATTGGAAATAATCAGACTTCCAAACAATACCATGTGGCTGAGCACACAGTATAGAAACCAGAATGTTTGGAAATTACATCATTATCTGTACCATACAGACAGAGCAGTGCACAAGAGAGAGCTTTGTATCACAAATGTAGCGATGGAAATCCAGTCAATCCTCTTGCCCCCGATCCTCCATTCTGGGCAGTAGGTCAGACAACATCCTGAGTGGGTAAAGGCTTCTTTGTTTAGCTTTTGGGGGTTTTGTTTGGTTGTTTTTTTGTTTGTTTCATTCTTTTTCATTGTTTTCGTATCTTATTCATCCCTCTCCTCAACAGCCTGCTGGAACCATTCAAATTCATCCCAAGTCTCTTCGGCTTTTTTGACTAATCTACTTCCCACTTCAAACTGCTTGGGGGAGCAGTGGTTATAGCGAGGCTGAGGTGGATGTTTGAAACCGAGAAGACTGTGCTCTCCTACCAGCAACAAGAAAAGTCTGTAGATAACTTAGCAGACATCAGATCTGCAGATCAGATGAGGACCCAATACTTTGATTGTTGCCTTCTAGCTAAGGGGAAATAAACCCTCCCTGTAAAGAATACGGTTGTTTTAGTTCTTAGGGTATTTAATGATGTACTGGCACATAGTAACTGCACTATAAATACAGTCTGAAAAAATATGAGCTTACTTTGGAAGCTGCTCTCAACTAAATTATGGGTTTTTGATCCTGACCTAAACTGATCCACATGTTCCTGGATTCTCCTAATGTTTGAGTGCACAGTAAATCAACCATAATTTTTGCTTTATATTGCAAAGAATGAACAGAAGAGATTGGGAATTATATGACTTAGGCATCTTTTTATCACATGGTTTAGGATTGTTTGATATCTTTTTAGCTTTAAGATTTCAATTAAGTTTAAAACAGGTATACAGTGTCAAAACTAGTTAACTGGCATCAGTTTGCAGAAAGCCAATGTGAGGTTCATCAAAGCCTTCATTTCAAAAATTCTCAGTGCCTCTACAAAGAGTGCTAGTATTAATCATATAAGTATTAATGTGTTCTGCTTACACATATTTCACATTATTGACTACAGGAAAAAATAGTACCATAGTAGTGAACAGGAAATAAGAAAAAAATGCCAAGCAGCTTCCTTGGTAGTAACACCCAATGTTTTAAAGCAACAGCCATTGTACCCCTGGATTATGCTGCTTCTGCTTTGAAAAATGTGCATGTTCAGTATTTCTTCTTTTTTGCTTTTCTAAGGCCATCTCTTCACTCTTCTTTGCTCCTCCTTGTTATACCAACTTCAGCGGCGGTGTCATAAGCAAGCATCTGTTCTGCAGCATGGATCCAAGCCTTCCCATCTCAACTGTAAGGCTCTTTGCATTTCTGCTCATCAGCACATTTTTGTCATCTGATCCATGCTAACCTGCCCTCCAGCCTTTTATATTCTTAACATATTTTGTACTTTTTTGTCATTGCAGCCTGTACCTGGTAACTTGTTTCTGTTTTCTGGCTTCTTTTATGCAAGTTTGGGATTGGTTTGGGGTTTTTTAAAATATATATATATATGTACTCTAGATTTGGTATTTATATTCCTTAGTGGTAATATTAAAGCATGGCCGAACTATATTATTGAACTTGGCTTTCCTATATTTTCCAATCTGAAACATTAGTCTTGCATCATGATTTTTGTGAACTGGCTGTCCGCAGAAGTCTGTTGCCATGTAGGCTGTAGAGTCAGCTTGTCTGAAGTCTTATGCAGTAATTACCAGGTAGTAAAAGTTGACTGCCCCATAAAACCAAATGGGAGAACCATGCTATTACTGGCTTGTCCTACGTGGCATCCTCTTCTTGTGTACTAGATCTTCTGAGCAGGGGAAAGGACAAACTAACCAAGTCCCTTTTGGCTCTCTTCTCTGTTTCTATAACTGATGACTGGGTTATGGGCTGCCAAGTTGAGGCGCAGAGATCTTCTGTAACAAATTGAGAGCCTTAACCTTAGAATCTGAATTAAATGGTTACTATTTCATTGGGAGGAAGAAAAAAAAGATAATTAAGTCACTCCAAAGTTATCCTCTAACATTTAACTGTTTTCAAGGTGCCTTGAAAAACATTTCACCTAGTGATCCTTCACAGCTAATCTACTGCAGCACTAGATTAGCTGGTGTAGGGTGAATGTGTCTAGAATGGACCCAGAGGGCAACTTTGCAACTCATCTGAATTGACTATAGCTCTAACTGGCAGAACTAGTCTTAATTCTGTAGTAGGCATGTGTAATAGCTTTATGGAGAAATGAAAAATGTCAGGTTCCTACCAGCCTTCTTAAAGGATTTATGTCACTGTTGTAATTTTTAATTTATACTACTGTGATTCTTGTATCTTCTTTTATCATGTGTGTCTTCTGCCTCATTTATTACTTCTCAATGAGATAGATAATAATCCCATATTTTTTTTTTTTCTTTTTCCTTTTTTATTACTTAGTAACTGAGATTTCAGTCTTCCTTAGGGGTTGCAAGTATACCTGCACAGAGTTCCTAGGAGAATTGTAAAGGAATTTAAAAATTATACAGAAGGCTATTAAAATGGAGGGTGGGTAACTTGGGAGGGGAGGCTGCTTACTTGCAGTGTCAAACAACCAGAAAAGATCATAAAATATCATTTAATCCATGCTCCTACTCTAAAGCAGAACATTTACAGCAATATTCCTGATAGATGCTTGTCTAAATTGTCCTTAAATATCTCCAGTAGTGACAACCTTTCAGCTCCATTAGGCAACTGCTTACCCTTAATGTTAGGAAGTTTTTTGTAATCTTGAGTCTAAGTATTCCATGTTGTCATTTATGTTACGTCTGGATCCCAAATATAACCTGTTTGGGATAGTGCAAAAAGAATTCAGTTCCTTTCCTGCTTGTTGCACTGATTTTCCAGAAGTGGAGAAGGAGAGAATGAACAATGTGAAAGCTACTTTCAGAATGAATAGCTACTTTCTATCCTTTTTTTGGTCAGATTGATTATTACAGTGCTGGTAATGCTGAAAGACACATCACGGTATCCCCTTTGTAAGAGGTGTCACAGGTAAGTGTTCATGCAGTGAAATGAAAGTTCTGAGCCTGCTAAAATGCCTGCACATGGACATATTGTTTATAGTTAAAAACTGATGAGTTGTTATGCTGAAATCTAGCAGGGGAGCTGTGAAGGAAAAACACACAAGAATGCCTTGATTAATAGCATCCCTAAATGACAGTGGCTGTTTTATAGTTTTTATAAGGATTGTAGTGTTTCTCATATACAAGAAAGGACAAGATGTAGAGACTCTGTTAAAGCTGTTGACTATAGGAAAGAACCCAAGGGTTTATCAGTCTCCTCAGTTGTAAAACTAACTAAATACATCTAGGGCTGCCTTGTGTCACTCCATAGCATCTTTCAAAACTGTAATTAGCAGACACCTAACGAGTTGTGGCTGCAGCGTGTAGATCAGGTGACTCAAATATTTACTTTAGGCCTCTGATTCTCTTTCCCTATACAAGGGGGAATAATTTGGTTTTAACACTTAGAGACTCATTTTTTTCAGTTGACTTGCTTCAAGACTTTATTGCTTTCCAGTAATATGTCAGACTGAGTCCTCTCTCATGTCTTCACCAGCAAGGTATGTCTAAAATGTTTAGTGGTGACAGTCCTTGCTTCATTAAGCCTATTTCTTTTGGAAGTGAGGGTTAAGAAGCTTGCCTGAAATATATATTTTCACTACTATTGATGGAGTCTGATACATAAAATGCAGTTGGCCCTTTGACAGTTATAAAGCAGCTAATGAGAGAGTGACATTGTTAACCTCCTTGTGTTTTTTAGCATGACAGCAGCTGTTCTGTTGCTTCCAAGTGGATCTTGTGAGTATAGGACTGCATCTTGTTAATAGTGGGTGGAAGCAAATCAAGCTAGCCTATATTTTTAGCTATAAAAGAGATTCAGCCATTTTACCAACAGGGCAGGGTAAGAATATTTAAGAATCTGGATTTGTGATACCTCCCTGGCACAACAGACTCTTCTGCTAGAGACCATGATGTGTGGTGCAAGTTAAGTGATACTTAGTCTTGTGATCTCAGCCCAGTGTACAGTGCCTGCTTTTCTGTACTGACTTTGCCTTCTCCCTCCTAGACTTTGTACTCATTTGCCTGCCTCTGATGACTGAAGCGCAGTGCAGACAAATAAGTTTTATCAGTGTGTTTTGACTATAGAAGGTCTTTTCAAAATGACCTTCTGCAACAATCAGCATTAAATTGTCAGCATTCTAAATGCCAGAATATAGAGGGTATGTGGATACCACAGTTATTTTCTATTTAGCCTTGGAGTATGTAGTATGATCTGTGTATGGAAAGACTGAAAAATAAGGTTATAACTACTCTTTGTGGCGTAGATTGAGTGGTACCAGATGACAGTGTAGCCCTTTATCTTAGCTAGGGTAGGGTGGTTCTGCTTGAGGAATGTTGATGTGATGCATCCGTAGGGCAGCAGTGATGAATTAGGAGTGTGATTCTTTAGCCTAGATTGGAACATCATAGGCTGGGTGGAGTGTGCAGCAGCAAACACTCCTGTGCCTGGGTGCACAACGCACTATTGCACTGTGTAGGGGTGGGGAAGTTAAGGAATGGCTACAGCTATTCTTCTTCTGATTTCTTCTTCGAGAAAAAGTGTTAACACCTCACAATGTCAAGGAAGGAGTTGTTTTCAGGACAAGAGTGTGTGTCAGTTCAAACTCCGTAGTTCGAATTCTTCCCATTTTTGTCAGTCCATAAGCATTCCTTACACAGTCTTCCCTTAGCCATCTAAAAACTGAGTATTAGCTTTGGAAGTAATTTCATAATGACTGTGCTTGAGCTGACCTTACTCAGAAATTTACTAGTTGTTCTCTCTCCTCAGCCACTTCCACTTGTAAAGATAAGAATCAGACATTGAACTAAATCAAAGATAAATATCTTTTGGTTGGTTTTTTTTCCTACAATGATGGTCATTCCTGAAGACTGTTCAAAGCCATTCTTTAAGAAATAACTGCATGGCTTCAGATGTGAGAACAGTACATCTAGACACATAAATGCAAATAGTGTATTACAAGCAACTTCTGTTACTGCATGTACATGAAATGGGTTTATTCCTGGAATCAGCACTTTTCTAGATGTATATCTCAGGGGACTTGAACTGAATGTTCCATAAGTTTTGAATAAAGAGTGAAAAAGTGTGGGAGAGGTTAGCATGTGCTGTAAGAGAATCTGTTTTGTAACAGTCATGGTTGTCACAGTAAACATGATTAATTTGTTCTTCATCACCAGCCACTCTTTTAATTCTTCGTGTGGCAGCAAAGATGAATAGGGAGCTAGCTCTATCCTTCTGAAGAGCTGTGAATTTAAACAGTGGCAATCTCATGGTTACAGGCAGTAACTCGCTGAATCACACGTGAGTTGCAATCAGACCAGTAGTCCTTTTCCTAACAGTGATATTTAGTGTGCTGGTCTTATTTTTCCCTCAGCCCAGTCAAATTTCTTTCAGTGATGAAAACAAGGACTAGTTTCTCCTTTATCACATTCGCTTTAGTGTGTGGGCACTGAGCAAGTCATATGAATTATGCAGTGTATAGGAGATAGGAATTACTTTGGCTTCAAATTTTTCCAAAGTACACAGGTTAGTAGTAACATTTTTGAGTCTACCCTCTCACTAACATCCAAGCTTCTATTTTATTTTTAAACTCACCTTAATTTTTGATAAAATCACAGAAGAATGATGGCAGTGGGCTCTGTAAGCACATGTGAAATAAATCCAATCATAAAACATTGCTGGTTATTATCCACATTTTCTCTTCTGTTGACACCCTGCTCTCCCTTGTGATGGGATTCTGACAGGCAGTGTTGATTCTCTCTTGTCAAACTGCTGTTTGTTATTTTTTGCAGTCATCTATCCTGTCCATATACAAACATATCTGCAGTAGGGTATGCTTACTCACTGATTAGCAAAGTAGATCTGCCTAGTTTTAGAGAGGCCTAGATACTGCTACATTGAGTTGCATTACTATCTCTGCTCTTCAGTTATCTATTGGGTAACAGGGAAATTTGGGTTGTATACTACAAGTGATTGTGAAATCTCTTTGCTGATTATAGAGATGGTCAAAATGGGCAGGCAAAATTTTAACACACAGTGGTTGTCCCTCCTTTTTAAGATATTAATGGCAGTTTGAAATGTCTATGAACTGTATGTTGAGTAATGTGACTATGATTAGGAGTTATGAATGGCACAGTCAATTTATCCAAACTGACAAAAAAAAGAAAAAAAAGGACTAGTGCATGTGCTTGAGAATTGACATACGAAGATTTGGCCAATACACCTCATATTATAGAAAAGCTATATTCACTGCCTTAAGGAATAGGATTTGCTGCTGCTTAATGTGAGGATTCAATGTAGTACCTGGAATGTGTATATATTTAAAATAGATGTGGTGATGTAAGGTGTTAAATACACATCATGTGTGACATTTTAAGTCCCATTTGGATTTGAAATTGAAATTGTCATTTGTTAACCCAAACAGAGATATAATTTACAGACAATGGAAAGGGTATTAAAGGATGTGTGATTTGGTTGTACTTCACAAGTAAGACCCAAGGTTACATAACAGCACCCAACAGACACTGCAAATGCATCTGCTGGCAATGCTAGAGCCAAACACCTTGCCTCCAGTGTACCCTTCCAGTTGTGGATCTCCGATCATTAATAGACTACAAATATCCTTTCTGGTATGGGAAAATGACAGTGATTAGCCATATAGTATAAAGTTTTGAAGACGTGAGATTTTGGGGGGGGGGGGTATTAACTCTAGACAAAGCTTTATAACTAACTCATGTGACTGTTTGGAACACAAATTTCCATGAATCATAAAGTAGATAATTAATTTCTGCTAATATGATAGCCCGTCTTGGCTGTCAGTCAGGCAGATCTTACTGTTCTGTTGGTTGTTTTCAGGAACTTTTTAATGGACTCTAAATGCCTCTTAGCAAGGATCTTCTTGCTTTAAAGGTGTTTGTAATTCTCACTGTGAAAGCTTCCTCAAAATCATCTGTTTAGTATCTGTTTAAAATTCATGAGAAAATCCAGAACTAAAAACAGGTGATGAGAGTCAATTAATCACTTTAAGCTATAGGGAAAATAATTCCCAACAGAATAATTTAGGCTCTCAGTCCCTCTACAACTGAGGAGCTCAGCTGCAAAGTGTTGCCTACAACCAGGAACACAGCAGTATAAACTACCTGAGCATCTTTACTCCACCAGAGCTCACAACTTTCAACATAAAAAGGTAAGGTCAGGCAAAGGCTGGAAATAGTGAGCCTGAGAGATGCATGGCATGACCAGACACTTTCCATTAAAGCCTTCTAGCTCTTGGTGAAGTCCTTTGGCAAAAATGCTTTTAATATTCCATCCTTTTCTTCCAAATACGTGACTCATGTCTGCAACTTTTCCTAAAAGGGAAGGACTGGAATGCCTGCTGTTGTATAAGAATGTGTTTTTCATCCCTTCAGACCAACATATTTAACTGAATGAGAAAATTGGCTGTCTGGAAACTCCAAACCTTTAAAACCAACAAAGCCTGTCTCTCAGTTACAAGATAGGACATGGATAAATAACACAATTATGTTTGCAGATGAATGGATGAGTTGACGTGCTTGCAATGACTGATGATAAATTAGGATATAAAACCCAAATTGCCTTATAATTTACAGAGTAGCTGCTGAGCATAGTTAAAGGCGGTTTTACTTCTTATTGTGAGACTGGATATTTGTGCTGAATGAGAGGAATGGGCTGCTTTTAACCTAGCACACCAGGCCTCTGCAGTCCACCTCCCAGTCTGCCAGCCAGTCTCCCCTTCATAATCTTGGAAATAGCTCAGCAATTTCAACCAAATTTGAGATGGGATTTAATTACCTAAATTGCCTATGAAGTCTATGATTACTGGGAGCTGGAGAGAAGGAAAGATTCATGTTGGTGCCCACTGAAAGGAGGAGGCACAAGAGCACAAAATGTAATCAGTTCTAAGTAAGGTTAAGTCTGATGGCTTTGTAATGGGGGTGCTTGAAGGTAGTTTTAGG
>JAOEHX010018582.1:0-24568 GCA_025448015.1 Bolborhynchus lineola | reverse complement strand
CGGCGAGCAGCCAGGGCCGAGCAGCGGAGGGGAACAGGAGGAAGAGGCCGCGGTCTCCCCGGTGCCGGCCGCTCCCGGCGGGAAGCCAGCGCCCGCCCGCAGATATACGTCCTCCCGGGCGAAGCTGCGGGAGGAGCGGCAGGCCCGGGTCCACGCCTAGCATCTACCCCTTGGGACTTAGCCGCCACAAGAGGTACAATGGTTTTCTCCTCTTGAAGCGTTATTTTTGTCATGACCCGTTTTAAACAGGAGCACTTCTTTGCTGGTAAGGCAAGGATTAAAGAAATAAAACTTGTCTATTCCGACTGCTCTAGGCCCCCAAAGAAAACATCCCGCTGAAGCATGAAATCCGAAACCTTGAAAGCACCTTGAAAGCTGAGAAACAACTGGTAGAGGGTCAACACTTTATGGACGTGGAGTACACGACAAAAAGAGAATCAGAGACGCGAGCAATCCCTGAGGAACACAGTCCATGGGAGAAAAGTAGCTTGGGGAAGCAGAAAATCAAGACAGAAACACCAAACTAACGGACATTAAAACCACTTTGTCTCAACAGAGACACTCTGACTAAAATGAAACAAGCTAAGAGATGCTGCAGAGAAACAATTGAAATTGCAGGAGAAATGTGGGTTGCCTGGAGACGAGATACCACTTAGGGACTGTGAGGAAAAGGGGGCTGCGGTTGAGCTGATGAATTGGCATTTGGAAACACTGGAACATCCCCGTGCTGGGGTGCTCCTTACTTACAGCCGAATTCAGAAAACAAAAGCCAAAGAAGAGAAGTCGTCTTTTGTTACAGAGAATGACTGAAGAGTGGAGAAGTGTGGAGAAGAAATACAGGAGTTCTCCTTACATGCTGCTTTTCAGTAAGTTTTGGGGAATACATTGCAGAAGTACTCGTGAAAAAGCCTTTTCTAAGTGACGTCAGTATTATGCATTCAGTGAAGAGATTACAATAGCTACTCATTTTGAATGAAGTGATACATGTCCCTGTCTTAAAGCGACAAAAAAAAGCTTCATTCAAAATTCCACACTTCTTAAAAAAACATCTTAGCACTCAGCCCTTTAAGGCTATGGCAACACTGTGTAAACAGAGCACTTGCCATAACCGTAACTCAAATCCTGATCCTACCTCTCTTTGCAGGGATTTCTAAGTTTGTGTTGGCTTCACCTGCACACTCAACGTACCTCATGCTAGGCACAGCCTAAGGGGGAGTTTTCGTAGATGTGGCTGAAAACTGGAGAGAACCTTGTTGTCAATACCAGGCACGACCTGCACACAGCCAATGTACTACAGAAGCACTAAACTGTTCACCCATGCTGTAAATACACTTGGCTGACAAGTTTGCCTTTGGGGGTGGCACAGGAAGAAAGGTTTATTACTTTAAGAGCTGCTTTCATAGTATAAATACATACATAAATCTTACCACTCAAAGCTACATTATTTTGGGCTTTCAGCTTTCATAGTTTTAGGGGGGACTCAGCCTCTTCCTCCTCATTCATGGTGTGTGGAGAGGCAGAGTTCAGTACACACATCACTGCGTCAGTCCCCTCTGCACTGCTCAACTAGAACTGAAAAACAGAGGCTGAAGAAAAAGCGGAGGGGTGCAACATCTACACATTTATGCACACACAGCTCACAGAGCTTTAATTACAGGAAGCAGCTTCCCCTTTCGAAACAGTATGTTCTTTAAACTCCAGTTCCCCCATGAGAAAGAGTGAGTGAGACCACTCGGAAAAGAAAGAAACAAGAAAAAAACCTTATAAAAAAACAGACATAAAAATATACCAAAATCAGTACCTTTCATCTTGAGCCTTGTTAGCAAAAGCGAGATCTTTTCCTGCTCAGAGTGGCTGTTCACACAAGTCCCATACCCCCCCGGTATTCCACAGAACTGCTTTCATAAATAAATGTTGATCAACAGTCATCTCCCCTTCTTAAACATTACAGCAAAACTCTTGTGCTTCTTGCTGCTTTTGACTTAAGATATAGAGACCTTCTCTAGCTTCTTCATCACTACTAAGCAATACATGTAGCCAGATAAATCGAGGAGAAGCAGCGAAAGTAAATCTTAGATGCTTTTCATTGCTACATATTTGAAATCTGGAGAAGGCAAAAACTTAAGATGTGTATGATGCTGATAATATAATTCCCTGAACTATTTCCACTGAAATAAATGCTACTAAAACAGTTGCTTAAACTTCACACACTGTCTCCAGCACTTCTTTTCTCAGGACTGAGTTGTGGACACATTGCTGCTACCCCAGCCTTCCAAAACACCCTGGGGATGAAGATCAAGGATTCCTCCATTGTTCTCCCGTAAATATAGGAGGGCATTCCATCAGGAAGCAGTAAAGACAAATGTTTCTATTTCCTCATATCGTGTGTTACCATGCAGGAAAGTATTTCACTTTTCTTCAGACAGACTGGAATTAGTATTAGGAAAACAGGTAAGGAAAAGTTTTGAGCAATTTTATGCAACTCTTCTAATGTATACAACATAAAGCTCTACTGGCATCAAATTGGTATAGGCTTACATGAAGCAATTCTGATTTTATGTTTTAATCTTGCAAATCAAAGAGTAAAATCCTTCAGTAAAAAGAAGTGAGACACACATTCACTGGAGAAACCAGAGCCATGGCAGCCAAGTCTCGGACTGTGTTCCCTGTGTAGTCCTGTTGCACAGGTACTGTCTTTTCTCTCTTTTCATCTTTTACTTGGTGCTTTAACCTCGTTGCACTTAAGTAAACAACAGGAAGCATTTCCACTTTAATCTCTGAAGTTATGCCTGTGTAAGTATTAGAAAAAATACTGCCTTGAGCACAAAAATGCCTTGTGATTATGAAACCTGCAACAACCCAAAGGTTTCTTCTTTTAAAACAATGAGAAGATATTGCAGCATTTGAGTTCTGCGCATCTCACAAAGATATATTTACATCTGTTTTCCATGGTGTATTAGATCTCAGACTTACTTCATAGAAAGGCACATGAAATGGATGAAACCATGGGCACCATACCATAAGCACCAAATCTTCTAAACGTCACATGTAACAGGTATTTTAACATGAGAACTTGGAAAGCATCACCAAAAAATCCTCCACCTGCAACACTCAAATGTCCCAAGTCCTGATCTGGGACAGACTCAAACTGCTAAAGCAGCCTCTGAAGAAACAGAAAGGTACTTGAATTTTTCATGTCTGAATGCCACTGGCCACAGGTAAGATAACTTTACATGACTTTATTTAACAAAACCATATATTTACAGTTGAAAAAAGTTCCAGTTTGACACATGTATCCAACTGAAACAAACTTGATTAACTACATAAAACCGATTTAAATATGATGTACAGGAGATGTATCAGCAGTTCTCTGCATGTCGTTCCAGGTTTCAGATAACTCAAACATAAGCTGTTAGAAGTACCTTTTTGTAAAAAAGAAAATTCTTTACTCAATGAAGTAATGTCAATGATTGATTGCTGACTGAAGTTGCAAAACCGCTTTATTATAAAGTGCAGGTTGTACACAATTCCAAACCTGGTTGAAGATTTCTGGTTTCTCTGATCTGCTGCATGTACTTGCAGGTATCTGCAAACTCCTGCTGTACTGCAGCATTTTTTTTTTTTCCTTCAAACCCATGAAGACAAGAAAGTCTGCTTGATGGGGACACTTACTCAATGAAAGAAAATCTCATGCATCTTGTTACAGATACCCTCAAGCACCTGAACAATAAAACTGTCATGTTTTTTTTTTTTTTAATGCAATCCCTGAATTTATTACAGAATTCTTCCTTAATAGCTAATGAAGAGATTCGGTATGCTGCAAGAGACTTGAAAAGCTCAGTGACAAGTCTATGCCCTCACTACTCATCTCTGTTTTTATCAAAATTCAAGCATTACCTTCAAATCAAGTTGCAACAATGGCATCTTTAGGCAGGTGATTGCTTTTTCAAATGTATTTAGCTTGAAACGAACTGTGCAAAGCTCCTTATTGCATTGCTTTTCTTCATTAAAGAACATACCTTATATACACAAAGAAATCATTTAGAAAATATATACATCTTCTAAGAACAGAAAGACCAAATCACAAACCAAAAATAATTAGCAAGTAACAAGCAGTGCACAAGTGTTGCAGCAGGCCTTTTTCCCCACAGCTATGCCCATTTTCACGGTTACATTCAACACCTTTTTAAGAAGAGGAAAAGGAAAACAGGCTGCCAATGGCTGCAAAGATACCTAGGAGCTAGAATGCATTTTAACTGGACAAATGAGCCACACTTGTAGACTAGCTTAAAATGAAATATAAATCTAGTTGCAATGAAGACTTAAATCACAAAGCCAGTCACAGTACCACCTAAAAATGTAGGCTGAGGAAAAAGTTGTGTCTGTGTTGAGGAAACCATTTACAAGCATAGTGCAAATGTTTCGGGTGGTAGGCCTCTCATATCCTTCATAGAAAGGCATATTTGTTGTAGCAATAGAAAAAGTAACATTAAAAAACACTTACTGACCATCCAGCTTTCTTATTGCACTTCAAAGCAATGTAGCATACAAGTACTGGTCACTGAAGGACCAAAGCTATACAAATTCTGGGAGAATTAACATGTGTTTCACAGCAACACCTTGATGTCTGTTTTTAGTAAATGATGACCTAAGAGAAGTCTTAGGGAGGAAATAAGATGGCCAACAAAAACCCACATCCATTATGCCAGGTACACAAAGTGGACAGGAAAAGAGGCCAGTGAGGTATCAGACTGTCAAGCTGCATGACACGTTGTCCAAAGTGATTATGAGTCCTCACTTACCAGAGAATCTTGCTTTCCCTCTTTTTCATATTACTATCAGGCTATCCCTCGCAGAAACAGTGTTTCTACTGAAGGACAGTAGTTCCATTATGTCCCAGAGTCCTTTACATGATGAGTTGAGCAGTGTGCAACTACTATTATATTTTCATTCAGACAATGCCAAACTATTAGTGTAAAACAGACTGAAGAGCACTGGGAAACCGCTGACCATACAGCTAGAGGATTTAGTAACGCCTGTTTACAGTTAACACAAATATTGCTCCAGTTAGTTTCCCTTTTCAACGATCATCATTAATTATAAAAGATTTTCCACTATACAATAAACATTCCTGTAAATCAGAGGCACATGATTTACAGTCTGACATCCATGTGAATGCAGAGGGGAGCTAAGCTGTATAACAGCAGTTTGCTGCCTCTGTAACTTGCTCCCATGTCTGAGAGGCTGGATAAAACGCTAGGAAGTGACAGCTTGTACTTATCCTGATGGTATTTGTCTGGCACATTCCCCAATAAATGTCTTTCACTTGTCACTACATACAGATCAGATCCACATAACGCTTTCTCACTGTGGCGGTAGCAGCAACTTCAGGAGATCCTACAGAGCCTCTTCTTTGCAGCAGCAACACTGGCTTACACAACTTCTCCCTTACACCTTTCCTCCTCAGTTTTGCCAGTGAGCAGAGCTGGGTTTAGATAAGCATGAAACTTACTTTTAAGCATTTCTCAGTTCATCTGCTCAGCCCACTGTTTTATCCGCATGACTGGAGAGACAGCACAGGAGTAAGTACCTGGTAGGCAAGAACACCCCAAAACAGCACTGCCCCAGGAGAAAGATACGTGGAGACATACACTTAGTAATATGTGACCCTGGTTTTAAACAGAGGAAAGAGAGTATGATTGGGAAATGATGCCAGCTTAATACTTGAAGCCCCACAGTGAGTTTGGAATCTAGTCTGATTAATGGCTATGCATCCAGATTGGAAATGTATATGTCTGGGACATCTTGAAGAATAATTGGCTTTGCACTGCTAGCATGACCTCTCCTCCAAGTTTACTTTCTACTTAACATTTTCTTACTAAAGAATGCAATGTAGTTCTACATCTACATGATTTCTTTGGTAAATGGGACCCACAGCCTATAAAACAAGAAACATTTCTAAACAAATGGTCCTTACATCATTTAACTATAAATTCCAGCACCAGTTATTTAAAATCCAGATCCAGCAACTGTTACAGGTATGGGAGATACAGAAATAGATCCTGCCCATGGATGAAATTGGGGAAATAGCATTCAAAACAACCAACATTGCTGAATGCCCAGTCTTTTAAAACACCAAAGAAACAAGTAATCATAAAATGATATTGTTTAAGCTTCACTGCCCTCATCAGAAGATCAGAATGTACAGCGTTGTCCACAGCAAATGCTCATTCCACTAAAAGTTTAAGGCTAATCCTAGGTTTAATTTATAAGGTTTTTATCCCTTAATTTCCTTCCCACCCCCCCTTCTCTTGTTTCCTCTCTTCTCTTTAAGGCTATTCTACTACTGAACAAAACGCTGAAGTAACACTTCACGTTGTAGGCTCATATATGTCAGACAGTACTCAATACTTCTGCCACTGTAGCTCCTTTCACTGTGGACAGCCACGTTTTTAACGTTTGAGCGAGGGACTTCCTTTCTCCATTTCCCTGTTATCTTTCTGCAGAGCAGCCAGGATCTAAAACAAGAGAGAACAAAGTGTTAAGAGTTTAAGAGACTCAACAAATCATTGTCTGAAGAGTTTCCAATTTAATTATCTCTTAGCAATACTATTAAATGCAATCGAATTTGGAAAACCTCTCCATTGATGGAGGCCTCTCCTGTAAGTCCTTGTGACATAGTAGATACAAATGGATCTTACAAGGGTTTAAACTCAATTTCCCCCCAGCACACACTTCTGAAGCCTGGAGATGAGATTCTTGCCCAGTTCACACAAGTCTAGCACTATTAAAGGATGCTGCCTGAGGGGAAGCTATCCTTCTTGAGATAAATGGAATATCTAAAAACAGAACAAGTCATCAGCCAGAGTCACACAGCATTATCTGAGTTTGGAACAGAATTACCTTCATGTTGCCTGGGGCTTGTCTAGAGTGCATCAGCATCTCCAGATCTGCTTCCATCTTGTTTGGAAGCAAAAAGTCCACATTCACATTGAAAATGTGTATTTCCCAGTATCTGATGCGCAATTTGTTTTGTTAGTTCTTGTGTAGAGGGCACAGTAAGAGGCAGTTTCGCATGCTGCTTAACACAGTCCCTGCCCTAGAGTTAGTCTCTGCTGAGGAAGTTCATCAGCATCCTCCAGAATCAGCCTGGAACTTAATGTGCTGAGGGACATTTCATCTCAAAGATTTGCAGTTATGAGTTAAGGAACCTTCTTTTCTCCCTGTGACTGACTTCAAACCAACCAGTGCACCATCAGAATTAACAGCAGGTGGGGCTCAATCGCTCCCATGGTAATCACACCCCACCACCTACACTTCAGTGCAAAAGCACCCACAGCTGGTACAACAAGAGTTCAACACGGGTCTGCACGGAGCCACGGCTGCTCAGCAATGTCTAAAATTGGAGAGATTTCAGTGAGGTCCTCTTCACTGAGATGAAGGGTAAATCAGCAGCTATTCAATCAAATGGCCTCATGAGTTTCAAGTGCCATACTAACAATGTCCTTGGTGGAAAAGAGTTAATCCTTTTTAAGGAGCACAAGAATGACACCAAAATATTTATTCAGAGAAGTAGAACACACACAGACCTTAAGCCAACTAACAGAACTCAGATTCTCTATTTATTTGGAAATCCTTACGGAGCTAAGATTTGAAGCACAAGGATTACAGAAATGCTAAGCCAACAGTGTAGTCTGTTCTACCATCTCTATTCCTCTGCTGTTGATGACAAAGCAGCAGGTGTAGCAACATCCACAACCTTTTCAGACTAAGGCTGTATTGGCACAAGGCCCTGGAGTTCTTTGTAGGTAATTCCAGAATAAAAACAGAGCTTGTAGAATTCCTACCAATACCCAGAGCCATTGTCATTAGAAGTGTTGTGCCCATGATTTACTAGGACTCCTTGCAGTCTTTAGTTTCCTGATCACATTGTCAGTGACCAAGGGAAAATGGAGTGAGATGGAAAACACACACCAGCTCATCTGATGAGGGAACCAGGACTGTGAAAACCAGCTTTATAGGCAGCCCACATTTTAGATGAGATCCTACACGCATCATCTCTAGACAGCATCAGCTCAAAATGTGACCCACAGGATAACAGGACTGTAATTACCATGGTACAGGAAGGTGAAAGGTTTTGTAAATGGGTGTTCTGAGTGCCAACTACACCTACTGCTGAGATGTGCAGCCAAATTTGACTTCTGAGTTCTACAGTCAAATATACTCCTACAAAGAAATAATACCTCAAACTCTGCTGCTTGCTTTTGCAGTATAGGTACTGTACCCAGATGAGATGATGTTAAAGATAAGAATACAAAGCCTACTTTTCTAAGCTCAAGGGCATGCTGCATCCTCTGGGAACTAATGTGCCTGGTCAGTCAGTTCACCCAAGAGTTTATCTTGGAAGTGGCGCATCCATCACTCTTGACATTCATCTTGCTCATTTGAAAAGGCACTACTCTACAGAAAATGCATCTGACTTCAACAGTAGTCACAGTCAGAAAATTATCTAGCTAGGAGGCATCTAAGTAATAGAAAACAAAATCCCATACCCTCTGTGTCTTGTTAACATTCCTAGGCCAGATCCACTTGTGGTACCTTAGCAACTGAGCAGTCCCAGTAAGTGCATGACACGAGCAAACTCATAGTTCCTACACACTTCTGGCTTTGAAAATGAAGGCAGGCCAAAGAGCAAGCAGGCCTTCCTGATAGAAACTTGCTCCACAATGGAACTTCGGTCAAGAAAGCCAGCTCATGCAGAAGTCAAGCTACGCAAGAGGTCAGTCAACACCAACACTACACCGTGCTAACTCTACCAGAGAACAGTTCAGCAACATTTTTAATTCAGTTTGCCTCAACAAGCAAAAGACATCTGGAAAGTACCAACACTGTCAGAATGAAGCTGGTGAGGAGACTGAGAAAGGCTGCTTGGGTGAGGTTACTTTGAAGTCCTTCTCCTGTTGTGATCATCACCACTAATCATCATGAGTCACATACTGAAAACAACTGGCTAAGAAAGTCTGTTACTTGGGGTACTTGGCAGAACAGGATCTCTCCTTCTCTGCAAGGGAAGCAGTAGTAGGCTGAGAACATATTTGGTATGTGATCCACATTCACACAACATGTTCAAAGCAAGTAAAATCATCTGAAAAGGAACAAGGCTGGGAGGTTACTTATGGAGGCATGACTGCTGAAAAATAGAAACAAAGCTGGATCTGCACTAGCAGCTTACCAGCAAGACCAAAAGGGAAATGCAAACAAAGCTGTGTCAGGGAGGAAATGCTGGCAGTGTGCTGCTCTTAGCTGGGCAGCACAGGCTGTGTTTCCCCTTATACTCAAGGCAAGGTTCAGAGGCTACAATCTACTCCTGCTGTGAAGGTTAGAAGTTCTCATCTCAAAACAGCAAGCTGGCAGTCCCCAGCATCTAGAGGCACACTGTCACTGCAAGAAGAACCACACACTCCCATTTGCAGCTGAACTGCCATAACCACTACGTTTAACATCACCTTAGTTCCACTGAAAAAAAAAATCCAGATAAAACAGGCAGAGCTCTACTAGAGCAGGACTCATGGAGCAGGCTGTGTTACTGCTTCCAAGAAACTGAAAAGGAAAAAAGCATAGCAGAACAAGAAGTTTCCACTCCAAATGCTCTGGAGTACATCTGACCTGCCCCTCCAGCATGAATATCTGTTACAGCCACTTAACAGCTTCCATGTTCAGATGACACCCTTACCATCTTTTTTCTTTAAACTGGAATTCAGTTGAAATTACAGTGATGAGATAAAGTCTGAAATAAAGGCTTCTGTGCTAAATTCCAGTAAAAAAGTCGGAGATGCAATCACTTCTGTGCAGCCCCAAATTAGGCAAAACAAATCCTCAAGAACATCAAGATGATGACTGCATGATAATGTGTTCTGACAAACTGTCATCTTTTCCCAAAGAGCGAATTTCTGCTTTTAAATATCAATTTGTAATTTTGCCAGCAGCATTTGTAATTAATGAATTTAAAAAGCTGTATGATAATGCACTTCATCAGCTCCACTCAGCAGTTCAATCTTGAATGTTAGCTGAGCTCTCCCTTTCCAGAGAACAGTAAGTTCAGGGAATCCACTCACCTGAATGCACACTTTAAGCATGGAGTAAGCTGCACAGTTCCACCTACCTGTAAAATCAATTACTAGCTCTGCTAAAGCATTCCTCCCAACCCTATTTTCCTGAGTACAGTACAGTCATCCACTATCAAAGATTAACATCTCCTTTACCTGGGCCCACTTTTTATTTCTACTTTGCATCTGAATGGCAGCAATAGATGTGAAGAGTTCTTCTGAAGGCAAGTCCTCTGGTAGCTTCGTTAAAAACTGGGCTATATGAATGAAGTCCATTTTGGTTAAAATATCTTCAAAAAGTTTCAATATTCCCAGTGCTGTACGGAATAAGAACTCTTCTCCATCACGGCAGAACACATCCCAGACACGACATGCCAGGTCTAGTGGCAAAGATTTGCTGTACAATGTGAATATCCTGAAAAACAGAACAAAATTTTCAGTGCTACGGGATAAGAAGAATATCTTGGACACTCACAGAAGCACACAGCCCCCACATCCCTTTGAGGCTTCTCAGATATTGAGAATAACTGAATATTCCTTTAATCTTAATTCCAAAATAACTTCTATCAGTTGCAGCATGCCAATATACAAAACAATATAACAGCCATTAAAGCTTCTTGCTGTCAGAGTCTCCAAATTTAATTCTCTTGGATCACACCAGAAAAAATAATCGTTATACATGGGTTTACGATGGACATGCACAGGCCACAGGCGTTATTTAACTATGCCTTCAGAGTTGAGGATTGACGCAGTTTTAGCTGCAAGAAAACAGAAAGCTGAACCTAAAGACATACTGCAAAGGGAAATTTGTGCATCAGATGAAGGACGTGTAAATATAACTCCTGTTCCAGGCTTGCTTGACTGGCAAAGTAATGATAGCATGCGTTTTGAAGGAAAGATCATAGCAAACTTTAGTGAGTTCAGAGAAACAGTCACAACATGCAGAGAGAATGTGTAGATAGCTGTGACAATATGCTGGCTCAGTGTGCTTCAACAGATGTGATCTCCAAAGGGAAAAGGTAACAGTGGAAGCAAGAACCTCCTCCCTGCTGCTAAACCAGTATTTCCATTAACTGCCAAGTGCAAACGTCTCTCTTTATCAAAATACTGACCATCTTGCCTCCAGGAACCCAAAGATGCCCCCCATTCCCTCCTCTCACCAATATTTCACTACAGGCACAATAGGTTTTTTTGCCACCAACAACGTCATTACAGGAAGTGAAGAGAATTAGTTATAGTATATAAGGGAAAAGAATTACATTGGGTTTTAGAGAGAATATTTCTCCACAGAGGCAATGCATGATTATCTTCATAAGCTGCAAACAATTCTTTCTCCGGCAGAGGTCAGCAAAGCCTCAAACTGAAACACCACCTTTCTACGTTTCAACACAGGATTCATTTTCGAGCAGGCCGAATTGAACAGTAGTTCTCTTGTGTTTAAGACTCCTCCTGAGGATCCCCAATTTCTTGTTTAGGAAATTTGGGTTTACATTAAATAATACAATGTAAAAGATCACACACACTTGTGTGTGTGTATATATATAGATATATAAGTATCAAACATGAATGAATACATTTTCACAGCAAATTCTCATCATCAAAGGTTTTCTGCAGTATCAGCTTTTTACAATATGAGGTTACTTGAATAATGGGTTATCAAGGCTTCCCTGTCGATCAGTACACTTCAGGAAAATGGGAAAATGTATTCCTTTTACAAGTACCAAGATGGTATGAAATCATTCACACAAATTCAGGTACGAGCAAATTTGCAGGTTTAGGATCCTCAGGGTTTTACCTTTTTTCTATTGTTAGATCTTGCAATGCTTTTTATAAGAAGTGGAAATTGCTTAAATCTACTCTCCAAAAAGCAAAATTAGAAGTATAAAAATGAGTAAAGCAGAAGTGGAGCCTGGGATGAAAAAAACCCACTGTTGTTCATACATGTATTATACATGGGTGTGTAAGAACAGCACAAAACAAGGAGAGGTTACTGGCTCATTACATGTTGGAGACTTCACCTACTCTTTCAACATTTCTATGAGTCACACACCATATAAATACATCTTGCTACAGAATATAAACACAGCAGAACTCAGACTTTTGCCTACACATGGCACAGGAAGCAGCAACAGCTTTTCCATTTAAAAAGAACAGTGTAATAGGAAGCAATTCAACCGAGGCCTTTCCTGATCACCAAGCAGATGGCAAGCCCTCAGCCAGGAACTAGTCCTGGTACAGATAAGTAATAATGGCTGCTTTTCTGGGGTCTGATTTTATTCACAAAAGCTATTATTCCACATTATTCAGACCTAACCTAAATAGCCCATGTGTATTAACATCTGCAACTGTGCAGAAAATTAACTGTCAGAAGAAATAGTCAGAACTATTTATTAGAACAGTACTTATTGTAAGAAAAGATTTACTCATCAAAAAAGCTGCCACATCAAATAAGGTAGTTGACATTGATCTCTTCACAATTTGGAAGGAAGTGCAATTTGCAGGAAATTCGCAAGGCAATTCACTTCCATTAATACCAGCATGGAAATGCATCAAACCTTGAGAATGGAGATGGGGCTCCCTAGAATAAGCACTGAAACAACAGTAGGAATCATGACAGCAAAGAACAGATATAGTATTTGCTTCCTTCCAGCATTTCCTAGTGAAAGGCATTTTCTATGAGACATCTGAGCTACTGATATGAAACCCAGCTGAAATTTATTATAGCAATAAAGCAGCTGCTGGACTAACACAGCTATAGCAGCTCTCAGCAGCACAAGTACACTACTCGTGTGTGATGTGCTCGCTCTGTACTGTGGGATGATTTGCTGTCTGCAGCTCTCTCACAACTCAGTGTGAGTCCCAGGTGCAGACAGCACAGCTAATCATGGAGATGTCCACTGCCAGAGTAATGTAAATGCAGGCTACTGGCTGATTTCTGTTTGGAAGAGGAAAAAAATAAATGAAGTGCCAGATGCTCCTGTTCCTCCCGGCCTCGCTTATGATGAAAGTGTACTTTGAGGTAGATGCAAATCCTGGCTGGTTTGCTACTCGCAGGGGAAGTGTATGATCATAATGTTACAAGAAAGCAAAGCACTGCTACCATAACCACAGGCTCTGTATTCTCTTTCCTTTGTTCCTTTTTCTTTTCCTTTCTTTTTTATTCTCTTTATTTTTAATTATAAGTCTTCGTAAGATATGTTAGCAACAGCGATCAACGCAGCTATGCCAGATTTTGGTTTGACAAGTCACGCTGCAAATCTCATGTTACATATTCTTTTCACACGTCTGTAACAGCACAAAAATGTTTCTGCAACTTGTGAATTGTGGAAACTGATGAGCTAATTCAGGACCTTTTGATTCCTCTGTCCTTCATCCTAATATGAATTTTTAGTTATATTTTTTATCAATGCCAGCTACATCTGTTTTGAGACAATGACTGCACCTCGCTATGTGTTCATGCATTACTTCATTGCACAGGGGCATCTCCGTTCCCATTAACACCTTTAGGGTTATTGCAATGGACTTGCTGGTAACAGTTTATTTAGTGCAGTTTTAGAATCATTACAGCTGAAAAGCAAAAGTGGAAGTATTTACTTAGTTCCTCATTAGGAAAACTTAAGTACTATGTACTACACAATATTGATTGCAATAGAGCAACTTAGCACTCAGAAAATCTGACTGCATTGTAAAATGTATCAATATAAGCCAAATAGTGTGTGAGCTCCTGAGCAATTTCCAATTTCTGAGCACGCAAAAGCCCTGCTCTCTCACTCAGCACTACTACTCAGTGCAGCATTTCACTTGATTCCACCCTGACCTGCAGTGACATAAAGATGAGCACACTGTAAATTGGGCTAAATTCTGTAACAACTCCAGTCAAAAAATCAGGATGTCACCACAACCTCTGGACAGAATTACAGTCCAGTCTGGCTTTGAAAAGGAGGCATGCATTTCAAACATCATCTTAAACTTCTTTTCTTGGGGAGTTACTGGCATGACATGGTCTATGCTTCTCTTGATTTAACAAAGGGCAAGCTTATGAATATTTCTCTGTAAGTGCCTACTACAAATGTTCACACAGAATGGCTTGGACCTTTACAATGGTGTCAAAAGAAAATTAATATTCATGGAGCACAATCACAGTCAATGTAATACTGAGTTACCACTGATCAATCCATCAGTACAAATAAAGCCCCTGGCTATAATTATTGCCTAAATCATTTTCCTGAGTAGGGATAAAGAGGTGTTTGTATAGCAGCAGCAGGCCAGAAATAGACAGCATGTGGCCTTTGAAATGCCACATTCTGCTCCGCTCACAAGAGCCTGCGGTACCTCAGCTGACAAAGCCGTGAGGCCAAAACTGGGCTATTCAGACACACCATTTCCCCTCTGCTCTCTGTGAACCTGAACGTACATTGCTCTTCACCTCTTTCTCACACTTGATTCCCTTTATACTCTCCAAAAAAAGTAGCAACTTGTGTAGCTTTTGAATTCTTTCAGTGAGATTTATCAATTGGAATTTGGGCTTGAAGCACATGCGTCTTTTTTAAAGGAGATGCCTTACGTCTGGCAGATACCCACTGATGATCATGCCACTGCACCTTTTAATTGAATTCTTAAGTCCTTGGCATTTTCCCACCACAGAAGCAGTGGTGGAACAGAACTGATGGGGGGCGCTCCTCCCTACATCCCCTGCCAGCCCCAAGAAACCTCAAAGCAGCACTCCATAGCTGGGCCCATCTGCATGCACAGCATTTCTTTTTCCTGGCACATATCTCTTCACAAATGATTTAAGCATTCCGATTTTACCGCTGTTCCCTGTGGCACTGCTTACAGGAAGCAGCACAAAGGAGCCTAGTTGATGCCCCTGGAATTGCTGCAAGAGCAGGAGGGTTTCCCAGCAACTGGTCTGTGCAGCACTGGCTACTAGAGCCCTCCAGAGCTGGCACCAACTGAGACTTACTGCACACATGCTTGCACAGCAAACCATGCCAGCCACCAGGATAACAGCAGGCATCCCTTTGGAGCGCAGAATAAATGACCATTTAAATACAAGTAATGTTGTTAGAGCAAAGCTGTTTCAGAGAGATTTCTACCTACAACCAAAAGATCTGTCTGTTCAGAGGGACACTGTACTATATTCTTCCCTGACTTTAAGCAAACTGAAACCACATTCTGATCTTTCAGGAAGCAGTTCTGGTTTTAGACAGCAGTATCTGTACTACAGCAAATTCACTGTCAGCCATGAGCCACAGGCAACCTTAGCAGCAACATTTTCCAAAGTCCTTAGTTTTAATAACTACTCACTTTCCAGAACACAGACCCACATGATTTTCCTTCCATTTTTTCTATATTACATCCTGGAAGTAATGGAGAGACAGCACATATGAAGTGCAGTTTGCTAAATTTCCAGTGGCTCTTAGAAAGAAAATAAACCTGCTTCCCACAGGAACAAAGTATTTGAAAGCATATATATAAAAAAAAACATGTATATATAAAGTATATACCCATGCACATACATATTTAAATATGATAAATCTTACACAGTTAAATACCAACTCTACTGTCTAACAAAATTAAAGAGAGTGGGACAAGCTGCCTAGCTCAAGAACTGTAAAGAAGTTGAATATAGGATTGGGCAGGACTACCTCAGCTAGCCTACATCCCTGTGCACATCCTAGTGTGGTGGCTCTCTAGGCATGAGGAGAACACAATAAATTGTCCTTGAGATTAAAATAAACAGTTTTAGCACAGATGTCAGTAGTCAGTCAGAAATGCTGAGGGTTGTCAGTCCATCAGTACAAAGCCCTTGAGAAGCCCCATCTACAACCTCTCCTTACAGAAGTTTCCTTCAAGTGCTCTTGACAATACCCATGCAAGAACAAAAGGGGGCCCTGATGTGCTCCCCACACTTCAACATTTGAGTTCTTTGCTCATAAGTCAGGCATTGTCTTCCTTTTTTCTGTAACCTATAAATGTGCTCAAAGAGAACAACTGGTCACATGAATGTTTACTCAAGAAAACACTAATAAAGACCAGTCTATCGAAGTAAAATTGCTGAGGGGAATATAAACCTTCAACCTTCCGTCAAAACAGCATTTTTCTAAACCTCCCATTTCTGGTGTTGCTCCTCAGTGTTTCTTCTTTACAATGTAAGCTCAAAGTCAGACAACGAAGTGGTATTATCCTGCCTGCACTACGAAGACATCCAGTTTTAGTCTCTCCTACGTAAAAAGACTCCATTTTAGTTGCAGTAGCATCATGTTAAACTAGTAATCCATTAAAAAGATTATAACGTGGTGATTTTAGTGTTGTCTATCCACTTATTCTCCAACATGTTTACAGTCTTCTGATATCCCTTTTATCCAACTGCTTCCTCTATACACAGGCTTTTCACAACACTGTCTGAGGCAATGTAATTTCAACATCTTTCCTCTTATCACTGAACGTACCAGACCCTGCTCTCTTCCTTCCCTTCTATCCTATTCCAGTATTTTTTCTAGCATCTTCCTACTCTGTGCACAGATCTACTTCAGTTTACTATCCTCAACCTAAGTCATAAAAATCCTTCTAATGCTTTTTCTCCCATCAAATACTGTGAGAAATGAGCCTATCCATTACACACCCCTTCATTCCCCTACCCATCTTCCATTAAAATTTAATCCCAGTGTAAAAGCCAAGCCAAACACAGTCCAAGTTCCACTATCCTACAAAACCTAAGGAACTCAAACAAAGGCAGCAGGAGGCCCTGTTTGGATGAACAAGAACTTCCTGACAAAACTCAAATATAAAAAGGAGGCATATAAGAAGCTGAAGGAAGTACAGATGACCCTGAAAAACACAGAGACATTGTCTGAGCATGCAGAGAAGGGGCTAGAAAATCCAAAGCCCATCTGGAGTTGAACCTGGCAATGGATGTGAAGGACAATGAGAAAGGCTTTCCCCACATCAGCAGAAAAAAAGACTCAGGAAAATATGAGCCCATTGCTGAAGAGGGCAAGAAACCTGGTGACAAAGGACACGCAGAACTGCCTTCTTCACCTCAGCCTTTACTGAAAAGACTTGACTTCAGGAATCCCTGGTCCTCCAGGTAAGTGGGAAAACGTAGTGCAAGGAAGCCCTACCCCTAGGTGAAGAAGGAGCAATTTAATGATCATTTAAACAGACTGGGCACATACAAGTGCATGGGACATGGTAAGATAACACGAATGTTGAGGACACTGCCCGCTGTCATTGTGAAGCCACTCGCAATTACCTTTGAAAGACCCCAGTGATCAGGGGAGGTTCCTGAGGACTTGAAGAAAAATAATGTCATTCCTATCTTCAAGAAGTAGGATCCAGGTAACTACAGGCTGGTCAGCCTCACCTCCATCCCCAAAAGTAACAGAAGAAAAATTCACAGGTATCATTTCAAAACATATGATGGCCAAAAAAGTGACTGGGAGAAGTCCGCATGGATTTATGAAAGCAAAATCATACCTGACCAACCTGACAGCCTTCTATATTATGAGATTACTGGCTTGGTGGATGGAGGACATCAATGAATGTCTATCTCGATGTCAGCAAGGTTTTCAACACTTTATCCCAAAAATCCTTGTTGATGAACTGATGAAGAACGGACTAGATAAATGGACAGTGAACTGCCCAGCTCAGAAGACTGTCATTAGTGGCACTAAGCACAGCTTCAAGCCAATCCACTGGCAAAATACTCCAGGGCTGACACTCATCCGATTTTTTAAATGCCTTCATTAAGGACCTAGATCATGGATCAGACCGTACCCCCAGTGAGTTTGCAGGTGATATAAAACTGGGAGTGGCTGATACACCATTCCACAGAGACCCTGAGACACTGGAGAAATGAACCAACATGAGCCTCATGAAGTTCAACAAAGCAAAATGACAAGTCCTGTACCTGGGTAGGAAATCAGGCCAGGCACCAGTACATGTGGAAGCCAACAGACTACAATGCAGCAGCTTTGCAGTAAAGGACATGGAGGTCCTGGTGGACACATTAAATGGAAGCCAGAAATGTGCTTTTGCAGCAAAGAACATCTACAAACTCCTGCGCTGCTTCAGGAACAGCACTGCCTGCAGGCCAAGGCAGGTCATCCATCTACTCAGCACTGGTGAACCAGCTCTGGGCTTCCCAATTAAGACAGACAGATGCACTGGGGAAAGTCCAGCTTGCCGTGAGTACGATTAAAAAGACTTGGAGCACCTGGTACAGAGTGAAAGCTGGCAAAGAGATAGCTCAGACCTCAATGCATAAAAACACTTGGCAGGAAGGCTTAAAAGAAGACAGAGACAGATTCTTCCTGTATGCAGTGAAAGGACAAAAAACAGTGGACACAAGTTGAAATACAGGAAATTCCATTTAAATGTAAGAAAATAAAAAGCTTGTTCACTGTGAGGCTGGTTGAACACTGGAACAGAGTTGCCTGGAGGGGTTGTGGAATCTCCTTCCTTGGACATACTCAAACCCTGACTGGACTAAGTCTTGAGCAACCTGCTCTAGTTGACCCTGCTTTGAGCAGCGGGTTTAGACTACATGATCTAGAGGTTGTGTCCAATGCCCCAGCAATTCTATGACTCCGTGAAATTTCACATATTCAAACTTCAATCTTGAACTGGACTCAATTACATTAAATTGATTTGTCTAATGGATCAACAACACGTTCAGTGCCAAGAACTAGGTCTTGAAAATAAGGGTATTGAGAGCTCTGTTCAAACAGAATTGCATTAACAGTACAAATGTTATCCAAAGTAATACCACATGAATCTCAGGAAAAAAAATGCTGTTACTACTGGGAATTTAATCTTTTACTGAAGGCATTCAGTCAGATACCAGAGACCAGCAGAAGTTGTCAACAACTTAAGGGCAAACCAAATTTCCACAAAAGAAGATTACATATCTTCCCACACCAGTCATGCTTGGTGAGAGGAGACTTTTTAACTGCCCCAAACCAGTCTGATAGGCACAAATGCAGACACTTAATTTGGAGTTCCTTATACCACACTGAAATTTGGCAGGAGTGCAAATAGGATCACTGTCTTCTCTTCTCTCCCAGGAAAAAGGTTCAAATTACACTGGAACTAAAAGGGAAAGCAGCTTCACAAAATA
The DNA here is from genome assembly GCA_025448015.1 of Bolborhynchus lineola. Lineage (NCBI taxonomy): Eukaryota > Metazoa > Chordata > Aves > Psittaciformes > Psittacidae > Bolborhynchus > Bolborhynchus lineola. Next base: position 5,341 of record JAOEHX010018582.1, on the reverse strand, counting down.
AAAAGACTGTAATTGCCTGTTTGCTATGGGGAATAGCTGCAGTAATTAAAAACATGCCCTTTAGCAATTCAACTGGGCTATGTCAATCAAGATCAGTTTTCAGACAGCCTGTACTGGGATCCTCTAAATGGGATCTGGGACCACCTAACACGAGTAAGATACAGCCTAAGAGTCACAGTGCATCCCGCCAAAAGCTGAGGTGTTTGCTTTTCTGCAGCTTCTAGCTTTTTGTTGCATGGACAAATGTGTTTACCCTTCTCTTCCTGTTCTGCGCAGGCTGACAAGCTATGCATTTTGAATGACAAACTAGCAATAATTTCTGGATAGATACCCCTGGGACACACTAGCACATGGAGTAGAAAAACCTAACAGATTTTCTCAGATCAATCCAACTATGCATTAAATATGGCTAAACAATGCTATACAGCTGTATTTCAAAACAGGCTTTAGACTCCAGTGCAATAAAAAAGGTTAGGCAATCATCAAACATCACAGATGTATGTGGGAATGATCTGTAGTGACAACTCAAGTACTGAACAAAAGGTAAAGTCTTTAACTTAAAAGAACACCAAGCCAGGTAAGAGCATTCCAGCTTGTCATGAACACTGATAGAGAGCTGTAGGGTAGTATGCACATTAGTAATTCCATTTTCAAAGCCTTACCAGTCAATCAGATAGATGTCTGGAGTCAAGTTATTTTTTTTGAAGTGAGCAAATAACTTTGGCAGATTTTCTTCAAAGAATACCTCAAATGCAGCAAAGTAAGTCAACATCTGGGAAATAGAATGGGGAGAAAAACAAACAGCTGTATTATGAGTAGGCTTAAATGTATTATCTGTTGTTCAATTACCGCCCTTCAAAAATAGGATCCTATGAATTCCATGATACCATAAAGAGCTAAACATTTACATAAAAGACAGCATCTGCAAGCACAAAGAGTTTAAGATTCACACTCTATACCGTTCTCATATTAAACAATATAGTTATTGGTTTGGGTCTTGGCCAGCTTCCTTTGGAAAGAAAAACACCAGCAGGAGAGAAGTTATTTGCTGATTTCTCAGAGTAATTACAGCAGAATGGTGCTTTATGCCTGTGGCAGTAATTTAATATTATACTGAATGAAATCCAAGGTCCAATGGATTATAAAATGAAATATGAAACTAAAATAATTTAATAGTCCACAGCAAGACTGAAAAGTCCAGTTGGCTCCAGCTCTAATACCAAAGAATCTTTTATACAGTATGTTTTAAAATTAGGTAATCATAGAACCATAGAATCAGACATCTCCATTGCAAAGAAGAGCTGAAGTTCATGCCAAAGGAGAGAGACAAAGTTCACACACAAAAGCCAAAGATCAGGACAAAACACCTATGCAAGAGAAACAGACTGTAACTCCCATCTGACACCGTAACCCCTCAGCTGTACTATTTTTAACACTAAGACTTTCATGTTAATTTAAAATTTGAATATTTAGGTTAGATTTCATAACAGAGGGCACTGAAAGTCTTCTCATCTAGGAATTAAAAACAAAAGGGTTTTCAGCTCCCTCACCCCTCTTCTTAATACTATAGGGATAAAAGTTAATCAAAGTCCTTGAATGACTCAGTTATTTTAATTACAATATCCCAGTGAAAGCAACGAAGAATGGCTGTGATTCTTCTTCTTCACTTGTATCAGCATGCTTCCCCTCAAAACACCATGACAGCAAAAGGACAACAGGAGCTTTCTGAAGCCTTCTGTCTGAAATCCTTTGGAAGGGTGACAGATTTGTCTCCCAGTATTTTAATGTCCTTATAAGATTTATTTCCCATTTCATGTGAATGAAGTGGCAGATGGTGGAAGACCTTCATTCACAGCAGCAACTAAAAAATTAAGCCTGGTAGTCAGTAGGTGTTGAAGGCTTAAAAGCCAACCAGAGATGGGTGCATGCTACAGGAATAACCATACAGAGTTATGCAAAACCTCTGAACTACCAGGTACTGAGAAACGGCTGCATAGCAAACACAACACCAGAGATCTAGAAACCCACTTGTACAGAACTGTACAACTGAAATAGCTCCCCAACATGAATCTTTAAATGCATGAAGTTCGAGTATCACATAACATCTGTGTGTCCAGAAGGAAGCGGGTAATGCAACACACAGTTCCAAAGTGATCTTCTTACATACTAGCACCACAGTAAGTGTTCTACTAAGGCATTTCAGAAGTGCTCTAGAGAAGGCATCTTAAACATAACTGCTATAATCACATCTATTGATGACAATGCAGGTAGCTCTATTAGAAATGCAGCAGCAGGTCAGGTATTTATATTGATCAAATCAATATTCAACAAGACATTCATTTAGCAGTAATTAAAAAAAATAACCTAGTTTAATGAAATTGTACCCAACAAAAGAAGATAAATCAGTATAAATTACTATCAGTTCCACAACCAACTTATCTGGTCTTAGGTTTTTAATTAGATCTTAAGACAAATGAGCACAATACAATAAGGGTAGACAGCAGATCAGTACACTAACCACAGGAAGCCAAAACTGTCTTAACTCTGTGTCACTACTCTGTTTGAAATATTAGGTACAAAGTTTTCCTTGAGGTGTTAATCACCGCTTTGTAATTTCACAGTACGTTAGTATTATTTCATGTATCACTATCTCTACTCTCCTGTAAGCATCCATTTACCATGTAGCCTCTACTTAGCCAGGCTAATAGAACTAAGCGTCACTATCCAAGAGCACATCAAACCCCAGTATTTTAACTAAAAAAACCAAACCAAACCCCCAAATAAACCTTATGCTAGCAAATTTAATTCCAAAATAATCTTCACAAGAACCATCTTTACACACTGAATGCATAAACATGTCCTCTTTTTCCAAGTACAGTAATGGAGATCACTGGTACTTCCAGCAATGATGACTGTGCTGTGGTACACCTCCCGATGGGCGACTGATGAGATTCAGGGGCTACAACAGGGAATGGCATACTGCTTTTTCAGCAGGAAGTACTGATAGGATCCCTAGCGTCTTACTGTTTGAGTAACAGAAGAGACTGTTGTTGATATCTATTCCCTTCCTCTATTCCTCCCATCTGAACTCCGGAGAAAAAGATCCTATTTTCACAGTGTTAAAATGTAAATAATGGGGAAAAAAACAATGCTGTATATTTTACAAAAGCACACTTCAAAAGTAAATTGAAACCAGATTTCAGCAGGCATGTCTTATTTTGCTAGGGTATACAGGTAGCCCAGTGCACCCGCAAGCAAGGAATTTTAGAGACTACAGAAAGAACCAGCTAACCAGCTGCCCCTGAATATCACAGGGTTCTGCCCATCTGATTCCCCTAGGCTCCTCTTCAAATGTGGCTGCTACAATAAGAGATGGGAAACCTGGTTCTCCCAGCAGCAGTCTATTTTTAGCAAGCTATTAGTTAGGATAAAAGCACCTTCAAGGCACTTTGAATATTAAGGTGCTTTCAGCCTTCAACTACAGTGCTCAATTTGAAAAACACCTACAATAATGATCTCATCACTATTCTTCAAGGATCATAAAATAGCAGCTGAATAATTTCATTCACCTGCCTATTCAAAAGGGTTAGTGGGGTGGGTTTTGGTTTAGGTTTTTTGAGGGAGAGAAGTGTGTGTTGCTGGGCTTTTTGTTTAGCAATCTTCAAAATAAATCCTGACTTCTCCAAGCTACTGAGCCCCCTGGTCTTTACTTCTTAAACTCTCCCTATGCATACCCACAGCAAGTTGAGAACAGTTTGCTCGCATACTTACAAGGCTATGGTCCACACGGAAAAACGCCATCTGACAGGGTTTGTTTAAAAGGTTAGAAAAAGCAATGAAGGCATCTGCAGTATCCAAGTTCAAGATCAATACTGCTGCTATGAATGACATGCCCTGTACCTGGAGAAAGGAGAAGTGTTACCATTCAGCAATAATTGTGTTCTTCTAAGAATGCTGCCTCATATAGTCCTTGTAATCACTAGTGTTTCATGCACTCTTGCTGCTGCTGTACTCCCTGAAACATTCAGAAAGGCAGGATTTTTTAACCTACTTGACTGTTTGGTATTGCATTTCAGAGTATGGAAGTCAACAGTTGCCACACTGCCTCCTCTCAAGCAGTAAAGATGCCTCTAAGTAAAAGTTGTAGGACAGGCTAGGCTGACAGCACTTTCAAATATGCAGAATGAATATGTTTTTGGAGAATAAGCTGTTTCCAAGTAACTTCTCTTCTCCCAAGGGCAGGTCATATATGCCCTTATTTGTAGAAAGATGACCAAGGACACCAGAGACAAAGCCTGCTCTTTCCTTTTTTCAATCAATTACCAGCAGTTACAGACAACTGCAGTGACTCATTCGATAAGTAGTACCATTTTAAGATTAAGCTCTTGTTCCATTTACATTAAGCTCATAATGCTGTTGCATTTTTCTACAGAGTACGCTATGGAATCAAGGCTGAATCCAGGCCAAGCCTGCTCACTCAGAGGCTGCAGTGCTGCCACTGCAGTCACACAGACCAACGTGTGACAGTCTGTCCTGCAAACCTGAGGAACAAGCTCCTTCTCAACACAACAGGTTCCATGCCATATGAAGCACACCACCTGATCTGCTCTTCTCCTAGCTTCCCTGCAGTTACGTTCAGCAGCTTTATCCCAAGCATCACATGCTACTCTCAGATGTACACCTGCCATCTTGAAAACAACTGTTCCCAAACAAACAATAAGCTTATATATATATATATATATATATATGAATTAATATGACAGATAGATACTTTATATATATATATATATATATATCCCTGCCCTGGGAAAGACGACTAAATGACTTATCTGAAATCTACTCAGTCCTCTCATAATCACTACTTCAAATGCTTTAAGGAAGCCTTCATGGGCAGCATTGTTTTGAAGACTGTTCCAGAAGCTCACAGCACTAAGACACAGAAATACATGCCAAAAGGAGTAAAATGTACTCAACAGAAGAGTCTCAGTAAGACTACCACTAGGAACAGCATGTACTTCAACGGACCAAGTTAACTACATCTTCTCTTTTGACTCTTAAGTATGTACTTTTGAGTACAAATATGTACTTTTAAGTTTTCCATTACTTAACCCGTTAAAAGGTTAAAACTAGCAACAGAACTGTTACATACACTTCTCAAGCATGTGCTAGAACAGAAGAAAGCAGAGAGAAACCCCACAAGTTTTCACAAAACCATGTAATACTGGCCTACAAAGCACTAAGTAAAACAACCCTCCCTCCCCCAGTTCTCTCTCCCCACCCCTGAAGAAAATGAATTTGCCACTTACATAGCCTACATCAGGCCTATAACAAGTATAGGCTC
>JAOEHX010018576.1:0-16190 GCA_025448015.1 Bolborhynchus lineola | reverse complement strand
AAAGTCAAAACCACAGCACTGCACCAGCTACTAAGAAGGAGAAAAATGACTGCTACTGCTGAACCCAGGGCAGTATCCACCCCTTCTGCCATACCATTCACATCATGCTCATATCCCACATTTTCAATGTACCATCACTCATATATATATATATATATACACACATACACACACACAGAGATCATTTGTTAGTGCATGGACTCATGGGCTGATTCAAGATGTAATTCTGGTTGATGAGAGCATGATACTTTATATTATTTTTACCCGTTTTGTCTGGCTGGGACTGCCTCTTTGCTGAAACCTGCTTCTGAAAAAGCAAAAGCTGGGTTTAATGAATGTTTTTGCTACATTTTGGATATTTGCCTTTTGAGGCAATGCCAGCTGCAGAATATTAAAATCTATTTAGCCTTTTCTTTGTTTGAAAAAAAATAATGAACTGTCTCTCTCAGTCTTGGTATTTGAAAATACAGTGTGGGGATGGGTTTGCAGTTTTGATGTTGAGAAAGGGCACTCCCTTAATAGGGTGTTTGTAATGACTTGGTATAATCCAGGGTGCATTTCTTTTTAATAATACTTTTTTATGGAAAGCAAGATCAAATAATTTAGCTTTTTATTCATTTATTTTTATCCAAGATATGCTACAGTTCAGCCTTGTAGTTGTTGATAAATACAGCTTCAAGGAACTGGATCCACAAGTATTTGCTCCATGTCTTTGACTCCTCAGAAACATCTCTTTGCTTCAAAGCACTTTTGGGTGAATAGGCCTGAGAGCAATTTTAAATGCATAAAATAAAAGCTGTTGATGTTAGCCTCTCTCTTGTACGAATGGACTGTACTTCTTAATGCCTTTCATGGTTAAACAGACAACAGTTTGACTAAACCTCTTGGTGTGATTGTGGGTCTGCCTCGCTCATGGGCTGCACAGCACAGACAGCGTGAGTGCTGGGCAAACCCTTCCTTGCCACCTCCAAACCCACCACATATCTCACATTCTTCAGAAAGTCTGCTTTGGAAATAATCTCTGATGAAAACAGCCCTAATGTGATAGAATTTTTTCCCTTACAGGAAATTGCCAACTGAACATACCTTTTTGGTTTTTTCCACTGAAATTATACACTCTGTGTGTTAAATGGAGCATAGACTGGGCTGCCAGTCCAGGCAAATGGAGGTGTAAATGCTTGGAGACCTGCCACACTGATCTGGAAAACAATTAGCTGTCTGTTCCCTCCTGTTCAGCCCTTGTCAGTAGGCTCCACAGACAAAGACTGAGTTGTGCAGTTTGTTTGTTTTTTTCCTGGACAATTAATTTTACCGTTGTGTTCCTCATTAAATATTTTCTTTTGAGAGAGGCCTTCTTAGAATAAAAATTTCATCTGCTTTGTGTAAGGAATTGGAATGAATTTCAGGATTCTATTTATATGTTTTCTTTCATGGTCGCATTGCCGTGGTTTAGTGGAACTGGACTGTTGTTGTGCTGCATGCAGGAAGAGGCTTCACTGTTGTATGGGAGTTTCTGCAGAGGAGAGCAGGGAATGGGATTTGCCAAAACCAAGAAAATACAGTTTAGAATTGTTTATTTCAACTTGCAACTTTGGTTGATACCATATATAAGGGTATGATGAATGGATTTTGGTAATGTTGTCATAGATTCCCACAGATACACCCTGCTATAGCATATCACAGAGCTGTTCTTCAGTCTTTTCCTATGAGGAAAGACTCTCCCTCTGCCCTTCTACCTGTATGCTTCCCTTTGCCAGTGGCTGAGCATGGGAAGATGCTTGCTCAGGTGGGCAGAACATGCAGTGTGCCCTGTAACCTGTCAAATAGATGTTGGTGTACATTGGGCACACCTAAAAAAAAGGAGATATTCAATGTGAAGAGAAGAGATGGGGCCCAGCTGGACTTGACAGATGGTTGAATTATTCATTGCAAACAGTTATCCTGTGAAGTTAGGATTTTTTTTGGTTAAGAATTGTTCAGAAACAGATTGTGGTCTCTCTGTCTGCACGAGTGTGCTGAAGCACATGTGCTGAAGCAGGCATGCATGAACTCAGGGACACTTGTGCACTTTGCTTTTCAGCTATTGGTTCAGCATTATTATTTTCCTCCAAGATCAAATGATTGAATAATTTTCAAATCAAAAGCAATAAACAAGTGATAATACATGTTCTTGGTTTTACCCAAGAAGCTCCCCAAATATCTTTTTTCAAATACCTGTTTTCAAATCATGGGCAACAAAAAGTGTAAAAAATGTTGAACAGAGAAGCTTTTTGTAATATAAACTCGTGCTGACATTAATGTTTTTTTCTGTATTCAAGCCTTTTCAGTGGTGCTCATCTTGTCATTTTGGAACAGGCAGGTAGGGAAGGACAGCATGTCTTTACATACTGTTCAGAGGTGGCAAGTTAGTTAAGAATGTCTGTGCCAACACATAGTTGGATTGGAGATTTGTGAGAAGTAATATTTGTGATGCTGCTGGGGAATAAGTTGATGTATTTAATGACAGTGTTTTTGTTGACACTGGTGTTGCTCCATGCACACTAGTAGAAGTCTGCTGAGGTGTCTGTAGAGCTGAACAGCTCTTTGTCTGCTGTTCTTTCAAATTCAGTCTTTTTGGGTTTCTTTGTCTTGATGCATGTGTGATAGTTCGGTATTCCCCAGGAGAAAGTCCATTTTCCCAGTTTATGTAAACACAAAATGACAGAATAGATTTTTATGAGCTTTTCCACTGAAATTCATACTTCAGCTGGGGCAGAGTCATCCCCAAAGGAACATTCTTGACAATTCTCTGAGCAGCTGAAGACAAGGGATATTGCAGAGCAAAGCATCCACTGCCAAGAAAGTGTCATAACGCATTGACGTCAAACACAGTCCAGTACATGGACATTGTCTTGAATTTGTAATTGTTTTATAGAGTTTTCTGTCCAAAACTGGACACAGACTGGGAAAGAGATTATCCTGTTTCTTTCTACACTTCTTTCAATTCACTCATTTACTCACTCACAGTTTCACTCTCTGGTAGCCCATGTCTCTTAGTCCCTCCTAAAATAGGACCTGAAAATGGTCAGATCAGAACTGTTCTTGCAGAATGAAGTTCCATTTGGGTACTTTAGTTACTGTGTTTTAGATAAGCATGTTGAAAGATGACACGTCCCTCCATTCCTCCGCTGCCTCTGTTGTTTTATGGAGGAGACTGGTCTTCATGCACTAGATCACATCCTGTAACTTTCTGACACTGTATTTCCCTAGAAATATTTGTAAGCAAAAATATGAGATCAGAATTTGAGGTGAATTTGATTCAGTTCCTTCTGCAGTTTGTGTCAATAAGGTATTTCAGGTGTTTCCAGCTGATGTAATCATCCCTGATACCTGTTCTTCTTACTGGGCTGTTGCAGGTAAAGCCTCAGATACAGAAACCTGGCTTTGAGCATAATGGGTCATCAAGAGGGTGAACTGATAGCCAGCGTGGCTTTCCATGCCCTGGCACCATGTGCACATCTTTCCTGTTTTCCAAGACTTGCTGGCACACAATTGATTACTTTGCTGTTTCTTGTCCCAGATGTCTGCACAAAATGCTCAGTGCTAAAGTGGGAAGCCTGTTCAAATGGTTACGAGTTCAATTTGTGCTTCAGCTATTTTTCCAGATCAGTTGTATTTTTGTAGCTATTTTTGTTTGTTTGGTGTCGGGTTTGCAGGGAGGGGTTGTGTGTGTTGCTTGGAGCTCTTTTAGAAATAAGAGACACGATACGGTACTCCTTACCCAGGCAAAACTCTTCATTGTCGAAGAAAGGCATAGGAGATTGGAAGAATGGCCATGAGGAGATACCTTCTTTTTCATTTGATGTTCAGGCAGTTTCTGTTCTAAACTTTGGAATATTTATGAGAGGATTCTTTGAAGTGTCCCTTTTGTATCATTTATTTCCCCAGCAGGAGCAGTGTTTAATTTGCCACCAGGAGTTTTTCCTTTCTTTTTTTGTCTTGGTGAGACTGCTGTGTTAATTTCCTCTCCCCTTTTCAGTCTGTAGAATAGTTGGCAATGAAAAGAAATTGGTTTCTAGCACAGGAGTTCATTAGAGTAAAAAGAAATAACATGATTTTTCAGTTTGTACTAATCCTTTGATTAAACTGCCTTTAGTACAGACAATAAATAAGCCTGTTAATTTCTTATGAATAGAAATATGCTGTCATCAGTGTAAATATATTTTAAATTTCACTTAAAATTTATTTATCTTTGTAATTAACACATAATATATGTGGCAAAGTAGAGAGTCGTTCTTTCCACGAAGCAGTGGGATTTTAAATTAGATATTGCATGCTATCACTTCAGTGATACAGGTCAGTTATGTTTTCAGCCTGTGGTCTGTTCCACTTTCTGGGTCTCATATACCAGACAAGAGAGAGCGGCCAGGTTTGTACCAGCTCTTTCGAACATCACCGTTACGAAGTGCTGCAGGTAGGCCGAGATGAATCAAGTTCAGGCTTCTTGCTTTAAGCATTGCATAAGAATATTTAAATTAAATGAGCTATTTTCCAGAAAAAACCCTAACCTATGTGGATGAACCTTTGTATTCCTCATTCACATTAGTTTATTAAACCTGACATGTACTTCTGGGACTCATGCCATATGCATCTTTTGTCAGCCTGGACAACCCCTCATTCGCTTGTGAGAGCAATTGTGGTGCTGTAGGCTCTCCAGGAGTGTTAGCACCTCCAGGACTTGCAAAAGTCTTTATGTCCTTGCTCCCATGGAAACGTGGCAGGGGTCCCTAAGGGGAGGAATGGGGCCATCCTTTGTTCCTGCAGAGCTCTATGCTGCTGCAGCATCTGCTGTGTGAGTGCAGAAGGGACCCTGCACCCTCCTCACTGGTCTCAGCCCTCGGGACACAGGGACCAGTGCTGAGATTAGCAGCATCCCAAATGATGTCAAGGTGTGTGATAGTTTATCCCATTCACGCTTTTCCCTTCTGCTTAATTAGTATGCACTGTTGGTCAGCAAGGTAGCTTTTTGAAGTCCCTCCCTAAATCAGAATCAGGTTTTGTATGCTTTCATTCCTGGTTTTGTCCCCTTTTTTCCCCTGTAGCTATGTGAAGCACATCACTGAATATAGCTTATTGCCTTTCTGACACAGAAAAAAGCAAGGTGTCCTGAGCAACCCTGCCAGTGTCAGCAACTGCTAGAAAACTCCTCACTGACTCCAAGCGGACCCAGATGGCAGCATCCATCCTCCAAAGACTGCTTTTCAGTATATGTTACTTGGAGGTTAATCTCTTGAAGCTCAGTGTTTAGAAGTTAGCACTCTGGTGGAGAGAGTGTCCTGAGGGAGTGGGATGCCTCTTGCTCTTTGAGTCACTCACTGAAGCAAGTTACCTTTTGGGAGCTGACATTAAACAGCAGCCTGATGGGCATCCTGGCAGATGGCTGGGACTTACACAACTGCCTGAGAGAGCTGCTTAGTACAGGTCTGACCAGAGTAAAGATGCATGGAAATTCACCTTGTAAACAGCAGGAGCTCACTCTTAACGTTTGAGACATGATGGTGGATTTTGAAACATTACTGGCAAAATTTGGATTGAAAATCTCGATCTGTTGTTTGATAGCCCAAGCACAGATACAGGCTGGGCAGATAATAGACTGAGATGAGCCCCGAGGAGAAGGACTTTGGGGTGTTGGTTGACCAGAAGCTCAACGTGACCCAGCAATATGTGCTTCCAACTCAGACACTAACTGTGTCCTGGGCTGCAACCAAAGGAGTGTGGGCAGCAGGCCATGGGAGGCGATTCTCCCCCTCTGCTCTGCTCCGGTGAGTTCCTACCAGTGCTGTTCTGGTATCCTCAACGTAAGAAGGACACTCTCACAGTAATGAACTTCTTCCTAATATCTAGCCTCGCTCTCTGCTCTTTCAGTTTAAAAGGACACCCCCTAACCCCAGTCACTGAGCTGAGAAACTCTGAATCCACTCTTGGGATTTGTCATGGGACAAAAGTTGCTTGTTTTTGTCAAGATTACTGCTGAGCAGGAAGATAGGAATAGGTTAAATTCTGCTATGTAACTGATTTTAATTGCTCTTGCTGAGCTGAAAGCAGTGAGACTTTGATGTCAGCATCAAAGGAGCGAAGGGTTGCTCTACCTACTCTGCAGAAAGGGAAAATTAACATCCTATTGCCACTTTTCTCTTAAAAAATGAATGTAATACCTTCATATCTGAGAATGCTAAAACAAAGCATGCCAGGAACTCCCGGGAGCGAGCCCAGTAGCTGGAGGAAGATATAGTCAAATTTAGATTACCAAATTGCATCATTCTCAAGCTTGCTTTTTTTTTGTGTGTGGTAGGATGATTTCCTGTGGCCATATATATATATGTGTGTGTGTGTATATATATATGTATAAGCATATAAATATAGATATAAAACTCTCACAAGTCAAGTTCCACATTGAAGATCTGAGCGCAGCAGAATCAGACACTTTGGGTATCCTATCCCAGCTTAGCTTCATTGACCCCTTACTGGGCTAAACCTTGCTGCTGGGTAGCAAGTACAGACACAGACTCATGGAGGAGTAAGCTCAGGGTGATGGGTGTATGGGGTGCAGCAGCCATGGAGATAGTGGCAGCACCTGGCTGGACCGGGCAGTGTGAGCACTGATATATAGGCCCTGTGTCTGTATGTGGAAGAGATGCACGTTTGTCTTGTGGCTGCCTCTGTAGTGACTTGCAGGTTTTTCCAAGACTTCTCTTTACTGCCCAGACCAACTTTAGCATTTACAGTTGGCATCTAAACAGCTCCTTCAGCACAAAATGACTGTGTGCTGTGCTACAGAGAAGCCAGACGGTGCGTAGAGGTAGTAATTTCTTTCTAGATGACAAGCAAAGATATCAAAGACGAGAAAATCAACATGATGCATGAACAAGCGAGTAATAAGAATGAAAAGCAAATGATACTATTGAAGGTAATTTCAATCTCAGCAATATGCACTGGGCATGTTCTGCTAAAAGAAGACCCTTTTGCACCCTGTAGATGTATCAGGCTTTTTTCTCTCTGCCTGTGTAGCTGGTAATGGATTTTGTTTTTCTCATGTTTTTGTTCTTACCAAAGCAAAAGCATAGGTATTCTTATTAAATGCCATCTTAACAGGTTTAGTTAGAAATGAAGATGGCATGAAGAGCAAAATTTGGATCTGAATTTATCCAGTATTTGGAAGTTTGGGTGTGACAAGCGGCAGCATCTCCTCCTCTCTAGTATCTAATTAAAACAATAAGATATGCTAATTTGCAGGTGTGAATTTAATGCCATCTTCCACTAAAATCATTGAAATCTACTAGTTGTGTTTTCATATTTAGTGTGTTTGAAATAGGAAGGCTTTTAGCAGTTGTAGCATTTTGGCAGAGCTTTCAGATGGCGGCTTCTGCAGTTTCAGGATGTAACATTAGGCAGTATTCGGTTTCCTTCATTTCTACTTGGCACCACTCTCATGCTGCTTGGATTTCATTGGGGTTTGTAGTGTGTGTCCCAGGAGAGTGAGATTCTTTTCAGGCATTGTTTGTTATACAGCATGTTCTTGCCTTCTGGAATGTGCCACCTTTTGCAGTTTTGCAGAATATAGCATTGTAACAATTTGCTTGAGTTAGTTATCACTGAAGGACAATAACATTTGCAAGCAGGAAGGCTCAGGAAACTTGTCATATAATGGATCCTTCGTCTGTTTGCTGTTAATTGTAGAATAGAATCACAGAATTGTTAGGGTTGGAAAGGACCTTGAGATCATGTAGTTCCAACCCGCTTGCCATGGGCTATTCTAGGAAGATGCGTGAGTAGGGATACCTCTTGAAACTTGTGAGTAGGCCTGTTTTGGTTTTAGTTTTTCTTTCACATTTCAAATGATACGTCGAGGACAGGATAGGATTTGGATCTGAATTTCTCCAAAGGGAGACTCCTATAACTGACTGAACTGCTGTAGTGCATGAAGTTCAGCACAGGCTTAAGTACCCCTTGAAATCATCGCTATTCATAACTGAGGAACATTTTTGATAACCATTTATGTCAAGGACTATGCTTATTTCTCCTTTTGTTTCAAGAAAGGTACTAACTAGAGCTCAGTTTCATGTAGAATGAATATTACTTGTCTGCTCTAACTCTGCTTTCCTCTGAAATCCTGTGTGTTTCCATCATGTTATTTGCAGTGTGTCTCACTGATGTAAACCAGCTGTTCTTTAGTTTCTGGGGCAAAATATGAAGCATTTCCTGAGCAACTGTCACTTAGCTTGATACAGATCTGGGAGCCTTGATATGGAGGGATGATCCAATCTTTATAGTGTTGCTCGCAGTTTGACTCTTTGTACTGTTCTGTGAAGTAGATGTTGCAGAAAACCCCAGTAATGCTGCTTTCTTCCCCATTTATTTTGTGACAGATGATTCAAGAGAGCAGGGTTCTCATTGAGACGGCCGACATCACTCATGACAAGATTGTTCAGTGCCAGAAAGCAGGTAATCCTTCTTTACTGTGCGGTTCTGGATGGGAGATGGGAAAAGATGTGCCAGAATTTAGTTATAGTTTATGACTAATGCAGCATCTTTCACCTGGTATTTCAGAAAGCATCCCGGTCTTTCTGTGGCAGAATGCACCCTGCTGAAGGCTCACCTCCAGTAGCAATGCAGGCATGGGATCAGAAAAGAATCCTCAGTTTTCACCTTAAAAGCTATTTTCTCCATTTGCTCTACAGCTCTGAAATGTCTGACAGCATTTAAATTAGTCCGATGAACTAAATAGGCATTCAGTTAACAAGAGGGAGTGAGAAAGCATGCTGCCTTTACTGAGATACATTCTCTATCAGAATCATTCTCTGAAACATGGACAAGGCAACAGGTTTTGAAACCCACAAGACCAAGCTTGTTTGCTTACCTGTATGTTTGCTGTTTAGGTTTGTTTTAGGCCTTGGAAATTTATGCCAATATAATTCCATTGTATCACAGTGAATCTGTGTGGCTATACATTAACGTACATCAGGTGTATGGGTGTAAACCACTGTAAGTAAGCTCAAAGTAGATAATATGTTGCTGGTGTATTGTACTGGATGCCTTTATCAGGACAGCAGGCTAGACTCAGAACTGGGACATGTCTTCTGTAGTTTCCACTGATACACAAGAATAAGCCCTGCTAAAGAGATGAGTCCACATTTGGCAGTGGAAATCCTCTACAGCTATATCCATTGGGTTTCATGTATCAGAAACCATGCTGAGTAAATAAACTCAGCGTATTTCTACTTGGGGTTTGCACTGCATAAATTAAATCTGTTTTCAGTTCATGGAGCTGTACAGCTGCACCTTTTCTATCCTGCAGCAAGCCTTGAAGGTCAGTAATGTGAATGCTTGCAACTGCATTTAATTTGCATTCTTAGCCGTAGTCTTCTGGGACCACAACAATCATAAATACTATTGTTTCTGATGGGTGTTTCTGGATTTGGCAAGTGACACGGGCCATTTGCGTCTATAAATGTAAATAATGAATGAAGCTGATGTTTTGTAGTAAATCCTATAATTCAGCTGATTAATTAGAGGAAATTTGGAAATGGTTTCAACAACAGCATTGAACTGATCTTCATGTGGTGCAAGAGCAGGGTGAAGCCTAGTCCTTGCCCTTTGAAATTCAGAGCTCTGGAGCCATGCTAGCACTGTGGTAGAAAAGGGAGGAGAGGCAAGCAGTTATGTCTTGCTGGCTTTCATGGGCCTCATCTTGTGTCATGCCTTGGCTTCTGTGTATCTGCATAAGCAATATAAACATCCTCAGCCAAAGCCTTCGCCAGGTGTAGAAGGTTTAGGAATGGGACAGTGACAGGAAAATGCAGCACCAGGGGCTCTTTCTAGAGGATATAAGTTGAAAGCAGTACTTTGCACTAAACAAAGCCAGACCCTCAGCACCATCTGCCCACCCTGCTCTGTGCCTGTAGAAAAGAACCCACGACACTTGCCTAGCACTGGTATCCTTGCGAGCAGGGGGCTGGAGATGAGTGAGGAGAATATGATGCAGGAGCATGCCACCACGCTGATGTCCATTGTTCCCTGCAGTTTCCCTCTCCTTCCTTCCCTGGCAGAAAGATTAACTTCTCAAGTTTGTTCTCTTTGCTGTTGCATCTACTTGTATTTTAATTTCTTTTGCTTTGTTAGCCTTAAATATAATTTCTAACTGAGAAGAAGGCTGGAGGGATGTGAAGTGCTCTTCTGAAGCCTCAGGATTTAGACAGAGGAAAGGAGTAGTAAAGAGAGGATCCCTCACCATACTCTATTACCAGTTAGTTTGTTGCAGATATTACTCAGGCAAATTGTTAAATATAATTTTCAATGTGGCAAGATGAAGCACTCAAAATTAAGGGGTTTCAGAGGTGAAAATGGTCTGTGACATTGTTGTTCACCTCACCCCAGTCCTGCTCCCTTTGGACATGTGTTCCCATCAGATCTCTGCTTCACATCACAGCCAGTTTTGATCCAGGTTTGCTGTGCCACAGTGTCCTGTCATCCCTCAGATGGCTTCTCGGATGGCTGGTTTTGCTGGGTTCTTTTCATGTGCAGTCTCAGCCCAATGCACAGTGGTCAGCAGCAGCTTGGGGGATGTTTTTATTGGTGCTTCTACGTGCAGCCTGACCAATGTTTGTGGCTCCTCTTTCTGGGGTAGCACTGTCTCCAACTTACAGCTCAGGTAAAGAGGTCCAGAGGGAAAGATAACTAAAAGGATGCTGCATAAAGGAAGGGCTCACCATGTGGTGCTGAGTGCCATGAGCCTTTCTGTTTTTTTGCAGGACAAAATGAGTCATTTGAAAGCTTTCTTTCACTTACTGAAGTGAAATGATTTGTAGGACAGTTGGCGTGAGGAACACCTGCATGGGAATCTTGCTTGGTCTGCAGTTGTTTAGGCTGTTTCCCAAAGGAAGTGCTGCAGGAGCTCTGTTACCCTTGGCGGGCAAAACCTGCAGAACAGTAGAGCAATCCTGCCTTGTGTGGGGTAGAACTGCCTCAGTGTTATTGAGCTCCTGGATTTGTTGCAAGGCAAGAAGAAACCTATTGTTAATCTTCCAGGAGTGCTCTGGGCAAGCTGTGCCAAGTGCAAGCCTGCCTTGGGCTGTTGAAGGACTGACTCCTTCAGAGATGCACTACAGAGCCCTCTGTGTCTGCTCCATGCAGGCGTTCTCTCGATGAGTATTTCTCCAATCTCATTTCAATGAAGCCCAAATTTGCAAGTGACATTTGCCTTAAAATGTTAGAGGAAAGCTGTAAAACAACTGGAGATGGAGTTGGTTTGCTCAGCCGGAATGGGCTTCAGATGTTTTGGAGTGATTTAGTCCCAGTATGACTTCCATAAGGTACAAATTGAGGGACAAGAAGCTTTCTCTCTATTTTATCTCTTAATTCATCCCAGACTCAGAGAAATATTTGCATACACTGCAAATCTTGTGGAATTGGTGAGCTAATTCGGCTCATTAGGTTTTTAATCTGCTCCCAGATTTCCTGAATCCTTGTATCCAGCAGCAAATTTGCAGATATTTGCCACAGAAATTAGCAATGAAATATAACAATTCCCAGGGCTGCGTCTGGAAGTCTCAGTTCTCCAGGCTGCAGGAATTGCAATCCAGTGATTAGTGGTGTGTGTTCCCAACATAATTTATCAACACAAAATACAAGAGCTTTTGTGTATGACTGTGATTAAGATTAATGAGGAGCTCTGCATTGGAGTCTGTATTTGCTGTGCTGAACAGGTACCTTCCTTGTCTGTCAAGCTACCTTCTGAGGTACAAAATCATCTGTTCAAGGAGAGGAATGGCGGTTGCCTTTTGTCTCAGTATTGCCAGCAATGCAGACTGCAAGCAGAAGTGCTGGAGCAGTGCCTGTGTGGGACCCCAGAGTGGAGACTTGCATACAAAGTGGAAGCACAACCACAAGACTGTATGACCTTTTTATTCTGGAAGATGCTTTTCAGGATGGAGTCGTAACAGAGAAGGGGTTGAAACGCAGAACAAGGTTACAGGAAGTACCAGCTACAAGACCGAAATGATCACTGAACATTTTATAGGGAAAATCAGTCATGCACTGGGTGACATAACAGTCTGTGTTTTTAGGAATGGAATTCCATGAAGAGCTCCATAACCTTGGGACAAAGGAAGGTTTGAAAGGAAGAAAACTAAGCAAAGCCATTGAGAGTTTTGCATGGAATATCACAGTACTGAAGGTAAGCACAGAAAGCACCACCTTGTGTTCTGTTAACTTTGTAAGCAAACCTTTGCTCTTTTAGCTCGTCTATTTGTACTCTTTTACTAATACTGAAGCAACATTTTTTTTTTATGGGATGTATATGCCATTACAGACATTACCCCCAATTACTGAAATTTATCAAATGTAGATGTAATTAGATATACTGATTTGGAAGCTGTTGAAGGGTATTTATCTAAGGCTAATCAAAAGAGGAAAGATGAGTTGTGCTTTCCATGCTCAGAGTCCTGATTTTGGTTGTCTGTTCTGCCCCATACACCCTAAACATGACCTGTCTGAGGTCATGGTGTCTCAGGTATTTGTTCTGTAAAATGAGAGCTAGAGCATCTCCTTGGGAAGGGGTGTGGGGTGCTGTTGTGGAAAACAATGAGGAATATTGTATCCTGCAGGAATGTCAGGGTTATGTTTTGAAACTGGGGCATTATCTGAACAGGTAAAAAAAGGATTTTCATCCTTCCATCCTGGCTGTGCAGTGACACACTGCACAGTGATCACATTACTCACCAGGCTTTATGTAGTGGTTCAGCACTAACCAGCTGCAAATTGTCATGGGAGCTGGATAACTGAGCCTGGGTGAAGTTACCCAGGGGCAGCTGAAGCTGGAAAGAAGGGAGGATCTGGTGCAGCCACAGCAGGCAGTAGAGGACCTGAGCCGAGCATTCAGGTTGTTAGCATTCAGCTCGCACCTTCTTTCACAGCCTCATTTCCCACCTTTCTCTTACAGATCACACTTCGATTTCCTCCCTTTCTCTCACTGCTGCTCCTTCCCTTCAGCTCCCATTAAGCAGGTTTCCCTGCCTGACAGCATCTTCCTATGACCTCTCAGTGCCTTTCCTTTACCTGGCATCCCAGGACAAGCCAACTGATGAGAAGGAATTTTTACAAAGCTCCTCATCAAGTGCACACCTAAATGTAACATGCAGCAGTGGTAGCAAGAGTCATAGGAGGTGCATGCTTCAGTGTCATGGAGCCAAAAGCAGTGCTAACAGGTCCTGAGGAGGAGAGGGAAAAAGGTGTTTGGAGCAGAGAAGCTGAAGGGTAGAAATGGGTGGGAGAGGCTGTTGGTAGCAGCAGAGAAGGTTTAGAAAAGACCTGAGGGCACCTGTGGTTCCTTGTGTACCTTGATGCACTGTGAGAGAGAAGGAAAGTGAGTAATGGAGTCAATGTAGGCTCAGTTAATAGAACCTCTGATTAGAGAAAAGGCAACCAATTCAAATGTAATGGAAGGGACTGACCTATTCCACGCAGCGTAATTGAGGCAAGTAGCTAAAGAGGACAAAAATACCCCCAAAACCCCCAAAGCACTAGGCAGTTCTGAACATGAATCTGAACAACTTTAGCTGTGTTAGGCTAAATAAATGCCTCACCCTCAGAGTTGCTCTAAACACAGTCAGATGGCTCTAAACTTTTCCATTTGTACATGTTCATCAAAGGAGATATTTGCAGCTCTGAGTGTGACCCATGATTAATGAAGGTACAAGTAGGGTAGTAGAGAAACATTTTCCTTGAAAAATAATTGCTGCCTAGCACAGATTGCCAACATATTGAAGAGCATTTCCAACATCTAGCCAAGGTCAAGGAATAACTGACATGTTTCATTTCTAAGCCACAACTTTTTTACCTTTCTCACATCATAAATTACTAACAGAGTTTGTGGCAAGTACCCATGAGTGTAGTGCAAATGAAACACTTTTTCATTCTGACTGGAGGCCAGCTGAGTAATGACATTAGAAAACTGGGAATGTGGTTATTCAGGTGTCTGATATGAGACCATCAGTCATTGCTACATCTCATGTTTGGCATTGACTCTCCCCTCTGCACTGGTGAGAGCTCCCCAGAAGGACTTGGTGAGGCGAGATCAACCACCCTACCCCACCCAGGCCATTGGTGTGCTTTGTATGTCCAGTGTCAGCGTGGTCACTACAAATGTATTTCACTAGATATTGGTGTAGTGATGTAGGACAAGAGAAAAATAGCCCGTAACAAATGCAAATGCATCAGCTGCTTTACAGTAGATGAGGTGAATGGCACAACACCAACAGAAGAAAAGCTCTTTGTGTGCTCCAGGTTGTTGGAGGCAATTATATCATGCAGCAGTAGTCAGTTTGTATGAGGTGCCCATGAGCAATAGCAGGTATTATATCAATGCTTGTGCCTGTGAGATGATTAATAGTCTTTTCCTAGGCTAGCGAAGCCAAGGCATATTTAATTAATGTATTTCTTTATGAAGACTCACTGCTGTAGGTAAGCTTTGAATACAAAGAGGAGATGCAATAAGAAATTGCTACTGGCAAAATCATTAATTACTTAGAGATTGCAAGATTAAACTATATTTTATAAAAATCATAACTGTGGGCATTCTTCATGTTTAAAAAATGCCCGGGGGTACTTTTAAGAGGTACTTAGTGAGAATGAATCAAAATAATACGTCATTTTCTTCCTTGGTTTATAGAAACTTAATTATATATTAGTAGTACCCACTTTAAGGACAAACTGTTTGCAAGAACATAAAAATGCTAATAAGAATGCAGCCGTTCTAACTTGGGAACAGTCTAACAAGTCAACCATGATATCTATGCTTTTTTTTACCACGTCATAGAATCATAGAATAGTTAGGGTTGGAAAGGACCTGAAGATCATCCAGTTCCAACCCCCCTGCCATGGACAGGGACCCTTCACATTAAACCATATCACCCAAGGCTATGTCCAGCCCGGCCTTAAATACCACCAGGGATGGAGCATTCACAGCTTCCCTGGGCAACCCATTCCAGTGCCTCACCACCATGACAGTAAAGAATTTCTTCCTCATATCCAATCTAAACTTCCCCTGTTTAAGTTTGAACCCATTACCCCTTGTCCTATCGCTACAGTTCCTAACGAAGAGTCTCTCCCCAGCATCCCTGTAGGCCCCTTTCAGAAATTGGAAGGCTGCTATGAGGTCTCCATGCAGCCTTCTCTTCTCCAGGCTGAACAGCCCCAATGTTCTCAGCCTCTTCTTATTTGGTCCTGTGTCATGTAAAATACTGGTCCCCTGTACAGTGATATAGTAACATTGTGAAGCACAACATAAGTACACAGGACAGAAAAATCATGTTCTCACAGCAACATTGTGGTTATGGTCCCAAATTTAGTCTCATTTTCATTTTTATTTCCACACAACACCATCTCTGTGCCTCTGTTTTCCTGTCTGTATTTAGTTAAGAGTAATAGCAAAGAGAGCAAAAGAAGTTCTATGTTTACCACTTCCCAGAGACCACAGTGTTAGGAACTATTCATTTAATTCTAATGGGCATGTGGAATTGCTTGGCTTGGCCAAGGTAACCATTCTGGTCTGACCCTCTCTTTAGTTGCAGAAGTTCATGATTCAATGTTATGAGATATTTCTTATTTTGAAAATGGGTAACTATCCATTTCCCTGAGTGGGAGGTCTCACATGGGTGCATGGGCTGGTGCTTGTTTCTCCCCACATGCTAGTATTCTTCCTGCCTTTCCCCGTTGAAGTCACCTCCTCTCTGGCCTGTGTGGCTGCTCTTGCAGGCAGTCACGAGCTGCTCCTTCATGTGCTTGGAGAGAGCAGCGCACCAGGCTGAGTGATGTAGAAGCTGACAAGGCTCATTAGGACAGTTCTGGCCTTGAGCTAACAAGTTCTTCTGAGAGCTGGGACATAACCACTTGCACTGAGTGCCACCATAGCACACTAGATGGCTTTTGAGTCAGGTACACTCACTTATGTATGAGTGATGTGTGACCAGAGATAGCTTGGGTCTCTCCCAGCCCTCTCGGCATAGAATCATAGAACGGTTAGGGTTGGAAAGGACCCCAAGATCATCCAGTTCCAGCCCCCCTGCCAGGGGCAGGGATACCTCCCACTAAACCATATCACCCAAGGCTATGTCCAACCCGGCCTTGAACACCGCCAGGGATGGAGCATTCACAAC
>JAOEHX010018573.1:31835-47349 GCA_025448015.1 Bolborhynchus lineola | reverse complement strand
AGAATACAACAGCTCACCACGAATACCCAGCCCGACCAAGCCATGCACCTCCACCACCCTTCTGGGTCTCTGCTCTCTGCTTCTGCATCCTGGGCATGACGTGCTGTGGTATAGAATACCTCTTTGGTCAGTTTGGGTCAGATGTCCTGTCTCTGCTTCCTCCCGGCTTCCCCTCCTCCCTGGCAGAGCGTGAGACCAGAAAATCCTTGGTCAAACCAAACATTCTAAGCCATAACAAAAACATTGATGTTATCAGCTCTGTTTCCAGGCCAAAAGTCAAAAACACAGCACTGCACCAGCTACCGAGGAGAAAAATGACTGCTACTGCTGAACCCAGGACAGTATGTGACATGTCATTGACAATGGCTTTCAGGAGAAGGATATCATGGTCATTGATAAAGCAAACAACTTCTTCTCTTCACCTGACTTTAAATCAAAATATTGTGGGCTATCACCTGTACATCTATTACCCACCTATGTGAAAGAATGACCCTTGTGGGTTCCTTAGAAAAGTCAGCAATCTGAAACAGAACAAACCTCTGGTGTGTCTGGATGTAGGGGACATGAGAATGCAGGGTCACATATGTGCTCAGAAATAGCCTTGCGTATTCATTAACATTCACATGCCTTAAAAAAACCTCTACTAAGTCCTAGAAAGAGGGAAGAGCAAAAGGGGAAATGGACAAAAGCACGAAAGCATCAACAAAACTTTTACAGAAGATGTGGGTCTTTCTAATGTCATCACCCTGTTTATGTTGTTTTCTCACACCAGGGTTATTCAATGATTGCATTGTGCTAAAACTTCCTTAACAAATGCAAAGATTTAACAGCTAAAACACAGCGTAAAACTGTAAAACCTTTCCATTCATGAGCAAAGTTATTACAAATGTGTGATGCTCAGCTCTGGAAAAAAGGTCTCATCCTTCTTTCATGAGATTGGAATAGGAGCAATGGATTTTGCTATACTGCAACTGATTAACCACATTATCAAAGTTATCTATGGGACAGGAACATGACCTAAATTATAGTGTTGCTCACTGGTAGTGCTGTAGATAGGTTTGTGTCAGCAGTTCTATGCAAAACCAGCTTTTCCACTTAAAAATTGTTACTCTGCTAAAGTTTGTAATCAGATATTATTTCTGGACCATGATTTTTTCTCTTCTGAAAATGAAAAATAATCCATGTATCTTCATTGAAACTTCAGTGTATAGCAAGAGTGACATGCAGTCACACATACAAACACGCATAATTTTTGAGGAAATGGTGAAAACAAAAGTATAATTTGCTAAAATTCAAATTGTAGGTCAGCTAATGTCAGCAGATCTTAGGACCTGAATGTCTGTTTTTGCACTGATGGTCCATGTTATAGTCAAGAGACTAAGCTGCACCTGTATTATTAAGAAAAATCATACCATTTTCCAGGCCTGGACCAACTATTATGACTTAACCCCGTCTCTATTGTATGACTATCTTACCTCATGAAATGCAGTGACTTCATTTAAACTCTCTATTGAGAGTGTTAAGTACTAAGCTATGTCTAGGAATTGTTCAGTTCAGGTTAGAATAATGAAAAAACCCATTCAAACAAATTAATACTATGAGGAATGTCTTGTCAGTGTCAGGCGCACTGTGTGTTTTAGTGGTGGAGGTAGAGCCTTAAGGTGAGATAAGTCATCCATTTGTTTATATACTATAGTTTCAAGTGTAGTGACAATAATATTTTGCATTGATCTATCCAAATATTGACAATTATCTGCTTGCTATCTGAATGCTTTCTTATTTTTTAATTCTCAGTCAGTTGTAATACTTTCTTCAGCCCTCTATGACAAAGTTTAACTCTGTGGTTTTGTATCATTGAACAGCCGATAACATGGACTTTTGATCTGACTGAGTTTTGAGGAGATACAATATCTGATTACAGTGTTTTATTTTCCATACCTACAATCCAAAAGAAATTATAATCCAGGATTTGAAGAGAGAAGGAAAGAATTTTCCTCTAGCTTAGCTTTTCATCACTATTTCAAAAAGGAAGAGCATCTTTGAGAATATTATGCTGTTTTGTATTATGATGTACCTATATAAACAAAAATAATTTTAAATATTAACAAAACATGAAAAAGACTACTGGGAAGCTAAAGGGATAGTTGTTGATTTCAGGTTTTGTTCCAAATCAGGTTGTCATTTAGCAAACAGATATACATATGTATAAATGTGCAGATACATGATTATCCAAATAAAATTACTAGGTGGTTAATGAGGTCCAAAACCACAAAAAGGTA
Source organism: Bolborhynchus lineola (assembly GCA_025448015.1). NCBI lineage: Eukaryota > Metazoa > Chordata > Aves > Psittaciformes > Psittacidae > Bolborhynchus > Bolborhynchus lineola. The sequence continues at coordinate 45,070 of JAOEHX010018573.1, read as the reverse complement.
AAGAAAAAAGAGTCAGGCTAAGCAGGTAGAGATCTAAAATCTATGGGAGGGAAAAAGAATACTTGGGAAATGGTGAATTCTCCTTAATCAGAACGGGATTCGGGAAATGTTGCTCCATCTTGTCCTTTCTTGGGTTGGATGGAGAGCAAATTAGACATTTAAGTGCTTGTGTCAATTCAAAATAAGCCTATGAAGCTTGTGACACAAAAATCTCTTAAATTGCTTCTGTCTTTTTAAATGTGCATAACTTATGCAATTATATATGAAATCGATTAAAAAGCTTTGCTCTGCTAAAACAGTCAGTGGGAGTCAGGTGGTGATCTAATGGAAGCAGAGGACTGTCTTCTAAAGTTTGATTTGACTTTCAAAAAATCCTCTGTTTTATTTTTTTTAGTATTATGTTTTTTAAAGGTGGTAAGAAAATGGAAAATACCTTTGGTGGAATAGAACATGACTGTTTCCAGTCTTGTACATCTCATTTTGCTTGGCTCTATTTCTATGACAGTTCTTTGCAGACATTGTGCTGAATGATCAGTTAAGAGAAATCTACAGAGAAAACTTGGAGAAAATAATCTTCAGACAGTTTGTGTAAAGTAAGGATATTACCTCACTTAGGAGACTGACTACCTCCCTGACTGGCACTCCAAGGGTATCAAAACATTACATGTCAAATGTCATTCTAGATTGCTTAGATGTGCCTGGCCTCTAGCCACTACTTCAAGACAGAGCAGGTTTCTTCAAGATCCTGAGTTATAGCAGCTAGCCCCACGTGGATGTGCTGTAATATCCAAGGCACATCAGACAATGACAGATGTCTTTGCATCACCAGCTCATTGACGCCCCTTGAAAACAGGCAATTGCCTAAACGCAGATGCCTTGCTATTAGTCACTGTGGGGTACTGTGCTTTGTCATCAGCTCCTGCTTGAAAGGCAACAGGTCTTCATGTCTTTTCTCATAACTTTTACAAATGAGCTGGATGCCTTAGAGCTTCTCAAATGGTACTAGATGCCTACATTCAGGTAAATGAAGACTGTTATTGCATCTATATTAAGGAGTTGAACCACTTCCTAGGCTCTATATCTCTACATACTAGAGCCCCATTGACCTTAAAGAATGCGTGACCTACTAGCACGCATGTAGACACCTATGTCTGCTGTCTTTCAGGACGGAAGTGTGAGATACAGTATCTGAGACCATTTATGAAAGAGGTGGTAGTATCACACAGAGAAATGGAGATAATCTTCAGATAAGATGGAGCAATTTATGGAATAAACATCTTTTGCAATGGGAATTTCTATTTCGTGAGATGTTGCTAGCAGTATTATGCAGCCCATAATGAAACATTAGTGGAGTTTCTCAACACTGCATAATTCCTAAGTCAAAAGGTATTGGATACAACATGAGGTAAATTCATCCTGGACCTCATTATGATGAATAAAGACAAGTTAATCACCGGATTGGAATCTGTGGTTGCCAAAGCTGACCATTTAATATGGTTAAAAGCATATTTCCAGACAGTATTTCAGAGAAGCTACATGTCCCAAAACAGGAAAAGGATGAGTAAATTTATCTGGGAGAAAAAAATTAGAAGAAAAATAAGAATATCTATAATTAAAAAGAATTTAAGAGATTGTCCTCTAATATCTTATCCCCCCTGAGTTTAGAGAAAAAAAAAAAGGGCAATTTTAGCCATAAGCTTTCTTGTTTCAGTAGAAAAGTGAAATGCAATTACAATTTAAAATTAAAAGAAAAAGTGTGATACATGAAGAATGGAGAAATATAAAGTGTAACAATGGTGTCTCTGTACATATTAGTAATAACGCAAAAATAAAACTAATTTGCACTGAAGATGTCAGTGACAGATCTACAAATAAGATGGCTGAAGATAGTTGAAAGAAGCTGAAGTTTATAATGAGGGAAATGAATTATAGTAACTTTATAGATCTATAAATGAACAGACAGAAGACAATGGGTAGAAATTAAATATGTAAAAAATAATTTTTGACTCTGTATAGATAGACAAAAATGACTTTTTGATACCATTTTTTGTCTTTTTTAATATATAAAGATATATATAAAGATAAAAATATATCTATCTATATAGTTCCTTAGATATATATAAAGAGACAGAAATGATTTTTTGATTTTTTACATGTATAAATATATATGTATTATATATATTTGTCTCTTTTTTATATATAAATATATAGGGACACTGTCACCTAGGGGGACACTGTCACCCCTTGGGACATCACTCATGGTGACACTGCCACTCATGGGGCCCCCAGCACTTAGTGGAACACTGTGGTATGTTTCTATATATATAGGGAGAGAGACAAAAATGATATGTTGAAAAATGTGAGATTTGAGCATGATGTATGGAATGGTATGGAATAATGGGTGGATACTGTCCTGCGTTCAGCTGTAACAGTTATTTTTCTTCTTCCTAGTGTCTGGTGCAGTGCTGTGTTTTTGACATTCAGCCTGGGAACAACACTGATAAGACACCAATGGTTTTAGCTGTTGCTAAGTAATGCTTACCTTCATCAAGGATTTTTCAGTCTCATGCTCTGCCAGTGAGGAGGAGCACAAGAAGTTGGGAGGGAGCAGAGACAGGAAACCTGTCCTAGACTAGCCAAAGGGGTATTCCATACTGCAGCACATCATGCCCAGTATATAAACTGGGGGAGAGTTACCCATAAGCCCCAGATCACTGCTCAGGTTGGGCTGGGTATCGATCAGTGGGTGATGAGCAATTGTATTGTGTATCACTTGTGTTTTTTGTTGGGTTTTTTTACTTTCCTCTTTTAGTTTTATATTCTCTCTCCTTGTTATTTCCTTTATCATTATTATTATTCGTGGTAGCAGCAGTGGTTTTGTGTAATGCCTTAGTTACTGGACTGTTCTTATCTCAAACCATGGGATTTACATTCTTTCAATTCTTCAATTCTTCTCCCCACCCCTCTGGGAGTGGGGTGGGGGAAAAGGGGCAGAGTGACCAAGAGCCTATGTGGTGCTGAGTTACCAGGGGGGCTTAAACCACGACACCTGGGAACAAGCCCTCTTCTTCTGGGTACTGCCTGCAAGAATAACAAAAATGAAAACTAATAAATAAGCCTCACTCAATTGGCAGTCTAAATTATGTCAATTGCACACCAAGATGCAACCTTCTGCCCACAGATAGGAAAGTTCTGAGTACCTGTCATAACTGGCCATATCCTGAAGCCAGTCTGGGCAAAAATTAATAGATTCTTGCACCAAACTAGAGACATCCCAAGCTTTCCATGTCTTGATCATGGTTATACATTTTTTGGAGCATAAGTAGGCAAAGATGTTTTGTTGAACTCAGTATAGCTGTAACAGGATGAGGTTCAGTGGTCCATGTTATACAGCATGTTGGGGTAGACGATTCAACATCCCATCTGACTTTAAACAAGAGTAATCTGAAAGCAGGCAGACGTGGCTAATGCTTAGATTAAGGGAAAGTGTTTAGCACCCAATGATTTTCAAAGAAGGTATATGTTGATACAGCATTCGTATATGCAAATAGGCAGTAAGCTAACCAAGTCTCCCAAGTTCACCTCTTTCTTTTCCTATTGATTAACTGTACTGTTTAAAAAAGAGCTGCTACTACAATTTTTACTTGCAACCACAACTTTCTCACCAGCTCAGCAACTCCTTGAAATCCTCTTACATCCTTTACATTAGCAATCATTTGAATTGGTTCATGTTCAAGGGCTACCTGACTTTCTTTTATATATGGATCAGCATGTGTTAAATACTTTAATAAAATATGCAGTATATATACATAGGAATCTGCTTTAAAAACAGTATTTTACCTTAATCTGTGCAGCTCTTATCATAAAAGAGGTTTGATCAAAGAGTTTTGAATCAACTCAAAGGAATTTTGCCATTGACAATTCAAATAAAATTAAATGCAGTATAGCGCAACAACAGTCTGAAAAGCAGTGGAGAGGAGGCTAAACAGTATTAGAATACAGACACTGTCAAGTTTGAGGCAAAACAGTGAACATTTTTTTTTAGAATACCAAAAACAAAGGTTCATGCACAACTAAAATATGTGTTGTGGTCTGCTAATAGGTTGTACCACTATTACCATTTTTGTAAATTTCCAAAGCTGCTATTTCCTTTTTAGGAGAGGGGAAAAAAGGATTTGGATTACCACAAATTTTGTAATGCTTATAGTATGTGTTCTAACACTTTCCATTTAGCATGGAAGTGAAGTGTAGAGGCTGAACAAATAAAATTTCAATTTGGAGGGATGGAAATTTTCAGATGAAAAAATAATAAGCACCTACAGCCTTCAGAATCTGGAACTGAATTGTTTTTAGTGGAACTCATTTGATATGAGTCAGCCTTAAGTGATATTTTCAATATGCTGCAGGACTTCACAAAAACATTGAACTAATTATTAATGGAGATTGAGTTAATATCATGCTTTTGTTTGTTTAGTATATATATAGGCTATCAGGCTACATATTCACTATTTAGAGATATGGAAAACATCATGGGTAAACATTAAACTATTACTTTATAATTAAGTGGCTCGCTGCATGGTGCACATGGAATGACCTTTTTCCTTAATGGAGATTTCTTTACCTTCTGTTGCAGGTACCAGTTAAACTGTAATAACCTTAATTTTATCTGGAGAGTTGTATTTAATTTAAATTATGAGTAATTGGTACAAAAACTTATTACTTATTTTGTGTGGCAATGTGAAAATTTTCACTAGCACTTTTTCCTGACCAAATGCTCCTAGGATCCAGATCTTCTACTCTTAATTTTGAGCACCCATCTGGTAAGATGTGTACACTAAAAACATTTAAGACTAGAAAAAAGTAGCTGATGCAGATAATATCTGTTAGGTTTCAGTAACTTAAATCTTTTAGGAAAAAGGCTATTAAAAGCAAAAAATATTGGGAAGAGTTTCCATTCCTGTAGTGTATGTTATAAAGTTTTTTTTTACATGAGAGAAAAAGCAGAAAGGGTGTCACTTCTGAGTGAAGAGAGAAAACTGATGCTGTAACTTGACAATATCTGAATGCTGAAACTAATGACTACAAAGTGATATCCAGTTGCAGTGATCCCCACTTTCAGATTTTTTCACTGTAACCTATCAGACTCCTTGGCCATCCCCAGCCATAAAAATGTGAATCAGCAAGAAAGGAGCTTTGAAACAAATTAAAGAATATTTATGTTCATGTCTCCCAAGCTGAAAGAAAAATAGATGAGAATAGGTTTTGATCACATTTTACATCAAAGAAAAATGAATAAATAAGTAATAGGAAGAAAATTAATTTTAGGTAAAACATAATGAGATGGGTTAATTAGGAGCACAGTTACCGTAAAGGTAAAATATCAATTACCAGCTGTGAAGCATATTCATAACAAGTTTTCAACTTAGATGTCATAGGCGAATTTACTTAGTGGTTTGTGTATTCCTTGGAAATTAGCAAGAATATGTTCAATAACTTTTGAGAGCTACAAAAAAACCCCAAAAACAAATGAACAAAAACCATAAAATAAGGCCAGAAAGATGAAATCACCCACTGCTTTCCTACCCTTTGCTGCAGAAGAAGCCATACCTCTATTTGTTTGGCTTCATTTCCTACCTGATCTCCCATACAGAGGTTTAGGGGGTGAGTGCTTCATGATTCAGAACAATAAGGTCAGAAAAGCATATAAAATGATGCTGAAAGGACAGTATTAAACAACAGGGTGGAAAGATTAAGAAAAAATCTTATTAAAAAAGGGGAAAAAATATCTATTGTTTAATATTTATTTTTGGAAGGCACATGCTTCTTCATATTGACTATGCAATTCTTCTAGCTAATTTAAAACACTCAGCAACACAGGAATATTATGCATGAAAAAGTCTCAGCTGAATGTTACGTGACCCAAATATTTACCATCTGTTAATTGCAAAACCCACTTCTGTTTAATAATATTTTTCTACAATTTATAAATACATGCATGCTTTGTAATTCTGTTAATAGAATGAGAAGAAGGGTACATACTGGACTTACAGAAATCAGTGTAATAAACAACTGGTCCATAAATATAACAGTGTCAAAACCATATTAAGCCTGCACTATCTTGTATTTGCAGCCAATGTGCAGTTGTACTGTAAATATAAAACTATATCTATTACTAAAAGATCAAAATATGTATTAATTTATTACATTATTAAGCTTGTCCTTCAAAACAAATCTTTACTGAGAGAAAACACGAACATTTTTTACTGTGAATTTAAAAATTCTCTTTACAAATATCATGCTCCATTGCTCAGCTTGTTGTATCTTCTTCAACAGAGCAAACCTCAGTACTTCCTTAATGGGAAAATATTAAAAAATGTTTTCTTTATTCCAGTTGATCTTTTGCTGAATGCTTCTGCTTGTTGTCCCATTTGTCGAAGCTACAGTTTAGCCTTTCCTTGGTCTGCGGAAACTAATGAAGTATTTTTCAGATAAGAATCATACTGTGCATGAGAAATTCCATCTGGTCTCTGGTTGTCCACAGCCAGAACAACAACAGCTTTGTCTACTTCTACATGTCTAGTTCTGCTACCATGAACACTTCTTCACCTACTTAGCTTAATTCACCATCTTAATCCCAGTGTTTCACATTCACTTATTGGCATCATTCGGTAGTTATGACCTGTCATCAGCATGTTTCCTAATGAGTAAATTTTTCTCCCATCATAGGAATAATGTCAGAATATCAAAAGAGTAGCATTCAGTCCCTATGGGTTGCACTGGTATTTAGCACTCGTGTCTTGAGAAACTTTGCTAACTGTGTTATTGCAGAAGCATAGGTCTGTAATTGTTTGGCGCCTTTCTTGCTCTCCATGAAGGGCAGTGAATTATGCCAGGCCTTTCCCTGCTCCTAGTAACCTGCACTGGCATGGAGGCCCAAATGCATCAGCAGCAGATTTTGGGGAAAGCCCACATCCAGGCTCCTCTTCTTCAGGAAGTTGCTACGCTTCTCCAGCCCACCCACATCCTGTATCACAACTTTTCATAAAAGTAGCCAGTAGGTAACAAAGAAACTTAACCTGCACCCTCAACAACTGGAGTTAAATACAATTAAACAGCTGGGACACTTTAAAATGGCTTGCACATGCTTTCTATATGCACATTTCATGTTTGTCCCCCTCCAACTTTATAAGAAAGAGCTTGCCTCCCATAAAAAGGGAAGACATCCACCATTTAGAGATAAGGGAAGGCTCTCGTGGAAATATAAAGACCCACTTTAAACAGTTACTGTCTTAGTGCATTATTTTTTGGCATTGCCTGGTGAAAATAACATCTTATCCAAGCCTTAAGATGCATTCTTGAACTACATCCATGGAATAAGAAACAGACAATGTAAAGCTGAGTAGTTCCAGATTCTGAAAAGCGGGAGAAAGCTGTAAGTGCAAAAAAGACCAAATGCATGAAGTGAGTTTACAATAACTGCTGAAAAGCCGTTTCTGGGATGTGTTTTTGTTAAGCAAACATGCATTCAGTCATCAAAGAAAATCTCCAGACCAAATAAATTCCAATGCTTTGCAGAAGAAACTTTAAACTCAGTATTTAGTGCTGTGGAAAAGGTTATAATTTAAGGATAATCTTGCATCTCTGGCTCTGATCATTAAGCTAAAACTTTTATTAAGGGTGCTTTTCTGTGGACATAAGATAGTTAAAGAAAAAGGCAGAAAAAATGAATGAGTCACTTGGCTGAAGAAGCCCAGCAGCATTGAGGTCTGAGTGCTATTTGTTAGCTCATGTCTAGCAGTATAAAATAAGTTGGAAAGCAAAAGTCTGTTTGTAATTCGTTTTACAGTCTAAAATGTTTTCCCTCTAAAATACAAAAAATTCTTGTATCAGGTTATGGCTAGTGCTCTAACCTTTCTCAGGTTTGCGAAACACCGATCATTCTTTCATCCCACAGGAATAACAGATGGGTTGTCCTTGCACAAAATATGGTATCCACCTGCACTTCATTAGAGAGCTGCATTTTTGTACATGCCACACCACAAGATCACCATGATGACATAGCAGCTTCAGAGAACAGCGTGACTAGGGCTTTTTTTTTTCTCTTGTAACACAGAGGATCTGGCAGACTTGTACCTCCTGACACTGTTTACAGCATATATTGGTCGATACAGTCCCTTATTGCATCTGCTCTGGGAATTGAGGAAAGCAGCTTCAAGGCAGTAAGGTAAGTGCTGCTGCATGTTTTAACAGTAATATTCAGCTATTTAAAAGTGGCTGTGATGGGAACGTGAAAGCATGTCAGGATAAGTTTGCCAATTTGTAAATTGAACATAAATCAACAGTTGCTTAGTGGATTCACTTTCTCTGTTTCCTTAAAACCTCACATATTTTGTGCATCAGCATTGAGCTGTTGCACTTTTTTTAGGCTGTTCTGTTTCAGAGGCAGAGCTGATGTACAGTCCAAAGACATTTTTAAGACTACTCATTGCTCACTTATTCATTCATAATTTGTTAAATCATTTTGCTTCATATACAAAAGAAAAGGTATTCTGATATTTAAGTAATTAATCAAGTAAACAATGAGAGGAAAGTGATAGGTATTTTGAAACTTTGTGTTAAATTTAAAGCACATTTTAAGTACACTATTGAAACTTTAAATTAAGGTATGTTTAGCTTAAGGCTGATTGAATGATACGTTCATTTTTATTTTGTTTCACAACAATTTTAGTATTAAGTTGCATAAAGTATTGAATAATACTTTAAAGTATTGAATAATTTGTCTATATTGTAGTAAGCCTTTTCCACAATCAGGGATTTGTCATTTAGTATATTTTGGCAAGTTGCCTGAACAACTTCAGAAATATTTTCACAGGTATTTTTACAGCATAACTGGTTAAAACAAATGCAGGCAATTAGTTCAAGCATGTTTATGTTACAAGAGAAATGTCTAAGAGTGTATTCTGATTTAATCTTCTGGATTCATACAGTTCAATGCAACAAGTATGTGTACCCAATCTATTTACCTTTTGAACTTCTGACGCAGAAACAGTTAGATACCTGAATGAGAAATCCATGAATAAAGCAAGTTAGACATACTAAAATGTACTTTACTGTGCTCTTTTATGTTACTCTTATGCCCTTGCATTAAGAATTGTCACCCACATTTTAAAATGTTGCTGATAAGAGAATTCAAAACACTTGATATTTCACTTTTTTAATTTCTTCCAGGGTTCTGCAGAGCAGTTAAACATTTTATATTGCTTAGAAGAACTGTCAGCCTATGATATCAATCATAAAATTTAGCATTAAAAATATAATTTGAAACTAGAATAACAATAGAATTTGAATTTAAAATAAGATGTTTATGCTACTTTATTAGGAAGACTATAAAATGATACAGATGTATAAAAATGTCATTGTGATGCCAGAGTGTAGTCTAAAATGTTCATTACATTATACTTTGAATACAGAAGCAGTATTCCCCCATCCCTAATGTTTAGCACCTAAACAGGACCAGATTTTGAGCTGAATGGGTCACTGCAGGGTCTTTACTTTCAGCAGAGCTGTACTCATTTATGCCAGCAGGGGACTGAAGGTTGAATTTGCATTTTCTTATGCAGCAGTGAAGAAAAGACAAAGGAAATTACATTGACAACTCATATTTCAATGATCAGTATATTCTCTTTTGTGATGAAATGGGAGCAACACTGTGGTAAAGGTATATCCCCCTTATTCAGGGAACAGGAGCTCAATATGTAACAGAGGGACTTTGTGGGTAACTGACTGGAGATGAGAACATTTTTCAGAAATTTTGTGCTGTACTATTAGACCAATAGGCCCTGCCCATGGGTACTTCAGTTGAAATTATTAGCTAAACAGAATGAAATTATTAGCTATTCAGAATGTGGCTTTTAGCAAGTCAATAAAAGCTAGGAAATTTAGGATTAAGGAAGACTATCTAGCTATGGTCCTGCATTTTACCACTACTTACTCTGTGTATCACTAAACAATGACAATAGCAAGACAAACTTACTCTGCTGGAAGATTGGCCAGATCTGAGATTAGTGTCTGGTGGACTGTTTATAGGCTTTGCATGATTTCTGAAATTTCTTGAGAATAAGAAGGTTCTAAGGATTTTCCTAATCATCTCACTCTCAGAACAGTAGCTTTCAACACAACAGTGATCTAGGTAGTAAGAAGTAAAAGCAAGGTACTAATCTTCACATATTAGCATCTTGTGGAGTATCTGAGGAGAAATGCCCTTAAAAAGTAAGGTGAGATGACTCATACTAGATCACAGCAAAACAGCTTCAAGGATACTGAACATTCTTTTAATGTTCTGTGAACTGGGAGATCAACTACTTGAAACCAGAGCTTTATGGCTCTATTGAATTAGAATGGTCCTGCAATATGATCAGTGCATTTATTGTTATATAGAGAGTTTACAAGGACATTTACACTCTCTCAAATTCAGTCATTTCAGATCTGTGGTAGAGTATACTCATGCATACATAGGTAGTGATGATTGTTTGACATGTCCAGGAGAATATGCTATGTATTTTTATTAGTTTGTTCTTTAGGTAAATATGAAAATTAGTGGACCATGCTTTACTGGATGTGAACCATGAGAAGATACTCCAAGCTACAGGCATTTTATCAGCACACTAACAGTACAACATTACCCTCAATTTGTAACTTCCCTGACTTTTTAAAACTTTGGTAATTTCACCATGTGTTATTTTTATATGAAGCAATTTAGTATATTAGGAATGCTTGAGGCAACTTAAATGGCAGAGCTGCCTCTGACTGTGACCTTCAACAAATCTCTTCTGTGCCAAGTTTAAAAACTTTGGATTTTATCATCCTTCTTGTGACTTAATGAAAGAATTCAGAAAGATATAAAGAGTGGTTTACTTACAACAGAAGAATGGCCTGTAGTTTTCCATTACAGAGACTGGATGTTTATAGCAATAACAATGCAATATTAACAAACTAATATATCTTTTTCCTTAATTAATAGTTTTAGACAGAAAGTGTTAATTAATTTTTATTTGGAATACTTACATGGTCAAATATCAAATATTGCTGAAAGAGGAAAACAAATAAAGTTTTAACATTTTTATTTCCTTTTACCATACAGGTACAAGACGCATTGCAAAGATGACTTTAAACTCCCTACCTGTCTTTCTGTTGTTGATTAGTGGCATTTTTTGCCAATATGACTATGGTCCTGCAGATGATTACGGTTATGATCCTTTTGGGCCATCTGCAGCAGTCTGTGCCCCAGAATGCAATTGTCCACTAAGCTACCCAACTGCCATGTATTGTGACAATCTTAAACTGAAAACCATCCCGATTGTACCAAGTGGAATAAAATACCTTTATCTTCGAAACAATATGATTGAGGGCATTGAAGAGAACACATTTGATAACGTAACAGATCTACAGTGGCTGATCCTAGACCACAACCATTTGGAAAATTCAAAAATTAAGGGAAGAGTCTTCTCTAAACTAAAGAATCTGAAAAAACTTCACATTAACTACAACAATTTGACTGAAGCTGTTGGACCACTCCCCAAAACTCTGGATGACCTCCAATTAAGCCACAATAAGATCACAAAAGTCAATCCTGGTGCACTTGAGGGGCTAGTGAATCTGACTGTCATTCATCTCCAGAACAATCAGCTGAAAGCAGATTCTATTTCTGGGGCTTTTAAAGGCCTGAATTCACTTTTGTATCTTGACTTAAGCTTCAATCGACTTACAAAGCTACCAACAGGACTGCCTCACTCCTTACTCATGCTGTATTTTGATAATAACCAGATCTCAAATGTTCCTGATGAATACTTCCAAGGTTTTAAAGCCCTGCAATATTTACGGTTATCCCACAATAAATTAACAGATTCTGGAATACCAGGCAATGTCTTCAACATCACATCACTGGTTGAGTTGGATCTCTCCTTCAATCAGCTGAAGAGCATTCCAACTGTCAGTGAGAACCTTGAAAACTTCTACCTCCAAGTCAACAAAATTAACAGTGAGTTAAATTTGAGTGTTTGCATTAGTATTTGCCACAGTCTAGACACCAGTAGTTAATGCAAGTATCTAAAAAGGTAGATGAAGCGGACTGAAAAATTGGTACTGGTTAGATTGTTTAGTGCACTGACATTTCTCTGTTTTCCACATTAATCTTAAAAGACAAACACTAAGCTGTTTAAATTATCCTTAAAGAGATAAATTTCTGTCCTCGCACTGCTGTGTGTATTATTGGTATAAATCTCATGTAAACTGGAGTAAATCCATAGAAGACAATGGAGTTTTATTATACAACTGAGGAAAAAAACACTGGGAAAGGATTGATCAGTGTGGAAGATGTTCAGAATTAATAAGTCAGCAAAAAGAGACATATATGAGCAGAGCATCTGACTATGGCATGTGTAACCTTTCAGGAGGCTGATAGAAAAAGTGCTGGAGGGAGGAAAGAGGGAGAAGACAACAGATTCATAAGATATCAGGCACAAGGCACAGTGAAAAAGATACAACAAAGTATCTGCTTTTCTCTCTTTCCTCTTTTCTGTCATGTAGTATTGCTCCAAACCCATCTTGAAATCCAAAGACCTGCCTCTTTTCTTCTTTTCATTCCCATTTCACACGTGGTACAATCAGGTGGCAAGCTTTTCTACAGTTGTGATTTGAAAAACTATGTCTCCTGAAGTCAATAAATGTCACACCTTACATGAGATCATGGAGGTTTTTATTGGGATGGATTTTACAAGGTCGTCCTTACCCTGAGGTAGGAAGGAGGGGTTGGAGAGCTGCAGAGGCTTCAACATCATGTCAGAAGCTCTCCAGCTGCACTTGTGTCAGTGGTGTTCTCTGATAAAGAGGCAGATATGTCAGATATAACAGTGCTTCTGCAGGAGGACTTACATTATCTTGCTAGCTGTCATAAAAGAAGCCATAAACTGGTCTCTTCTGTTTGCTTGGTTGAGCCTATCTGGGTTTTAGAATGTCAGTGTTAGCTTTTCCATGCACAGCTAACTTCACACAGATGTAGCCTTTAAAAGACAAATATTTTAGTGTAGATCATACCAGAGATAGTGCAAGATCTTTCAAAAGGTTTTGTATTTGCCATGCTTCACACTCTCTTCAGTGTTATCATTCCTTTTTTGAGGTTTTTGTTGTTTTGTTTTGGTTTTTTGTTTTTTTTTTTTTTTTTTTTTTTTTTTTTTTTT
>JAOEHX010018573.1:12940-30671 GCA_025448015.1 Bolborhynchus lineola | reverse complement strand
GGAGAGGAGAGGAGAGGAGAGGAGAGGAGAGGAGAGGAGAGGAGAGGAGAGGAGAGGAGAGGAGAGGAGAGGAGAGGTGATGCCTTTTCCTGTTCCCCCCCACACACACACCAGATATTTCAAATATTCAGGTTGCTTGTTACAATATCTGAATTTTTTATGGCAACAGACACTTTTAGTAAGAAAGTAATTGTTCAGATGAAAAATCCAATTTTCATTCAATCTTTTTTATCCTCAGTGACTAGTTTATGCAGGAATTCTGTGTTGGGAAAATATGAATGCTACACTAGTGGGAAAATTCTAGTTACACTGCCTCTGAACCTGAGTATTAGAAATTCAGGAAGAGATTTTAACACCTGCAACATTAGTAAGTGCAATAAAGAAGGAAGTAAACTACTGACATATTTTATGCAACGGTGCTGTAGTCTTATAGACTGCAGCTTCCATACAGACCATGCAAGTAATAGTACATTAAGTGCATTTACCAGAGCCACTTATTTTCTGCAAGTAGCAACTGAAATTAGAAAACAAGCATTTTTAATACACTTCTAACAAATGAAAATTGTATGAGCTGTGTAAAAGTTTCATATCCAAATGAAAACAATGTGCATGAAATACTGGAGTCAAATCCGTCTGAAGTCCAAGAGTTCTTTTGACTTCTGTGAGGACTAGATCTATATCCACTTCCAAAGTGGTTTCAGCCTCAAAGAATAATCAGCACAGATTAGTATTTTGGGAACACAGATAAATTCTGTGGTTTACATGCACAAAGTCCACATCCTTTAAGTAGTTAAACATCTATCCAACTTATATAAGCATACCTTGCTTTGCAACCAAATGCTAGAATTTTTTTGCAGAAAAGAAATATGGTAAAAAAAAAAAAAAAAAAAGTTTTTAATGCCTAATTTCAATGAAAAGTTGAGTACAAGGTCGTTGCTGAATTGCAAGAAACATGGGCAGAAAAATTCTACATTAGAATTTGTGTTTATTTTAATCTCTATAAATTATACACCAACTATCTGCGGAATACTGGATCTAAATAGTTAATGGTATAGCCAGTAAGCCAAACAAATGAGTTCAAAGTTACAGGAACTTATATTTTCACTTAACAAAATTCCACACAGATCTAACCCTATAAACATTTCTCAGGTTATTTCACCCTAACAAGCATCATCAGTTCACTTGAGTTGGTACATTCTGAATCTGAAGAGTATCAGAATTGGTCTGCAGTCTTAAAATTATTGTAATATGGACTGCACAATAAATGTGCCATTAAGAATGCATTTTATTTCTCACTCTTTCAAAAGAAGGCTGTACAATATACAAACCCTAGGGAATTGTTCTGATTTGCTTTAATCAAATTGGTGATCAAGGTCAAAATTTGAAACACTTTTCCTTAATCCCTACTCAAAACAATTTACTTTGCGAAGATACAATCTTTACCCATTCTTCAACATCATCTCTCACTGTCTAAAAACTTGCCTAAATTCTCATATTTACAAAGCTGCCTGTACAGAGGGGCATAAATTTTTACTTAGTTTTCACAAGCAATATTTCATTAATGATAGCAGATTATCATAGTGCCTGAAAGTATCCAATTGAATTTAAAATGGAGATATAAAGATATTTCCTCCACTTCCTTTACTACTACAATATGATGTAGGTCATCACATTTTCGTAGAAACATTAAATAGTTATACAGAAAAGATATACAAGGTGATGCTTTCAAAACTCCATGAATGACCTATGATTGGTACTTAAATGGCATTTGATTTTGAGAACACTACCTTGGGTTCTCAGAATTTATGAGGGCTAGTCATTTGCAACATAAAAGCAACTGAAGAAATTTGGCGGCATACTGGTGAATGTGTTCATTAAAGGAGTCCCTGTAAAATATTTTCTATGTGAATTCAGTAGATGTCAATGTCCTGAAGAAGAAAATGTCTCTCAGACTGCTTCTTTAGTAGTGATGGAGCTCTTCAATAGACTAATCCTCTCTGACGCAAAGGAAGCACAGGTGACAATGAAGGATCACCTTTGCAGAATTACACAATGTGGTATGTAGGAGACATCAAGTTTATTCACATATATTCTCTCTTGAGGACAGATCTCTGCATGGTATAGGTGTATAGCGTACATGGAAATTCTCTACTTCACGCGATTTCTAGCTTACAGTTAATACTGCTCATAAGATATTAGACAGTTTTACATTCAAGACTGGTCTGTTGCTGTATGAATAAAATAATAGCTCAACTGAATAAAGGCAAAATGTATCACTATACATAAGCTATGACAAATATAAATACTTTTAGAAATATTTTCTGCATTTATACTCAACTCCCAATCCTGATGTTCTGGAGAGGTTCCACTGTACAATTTATATGGAAAACTCTTCCCCAACCCCAGCCTCAAATTTCATTTTGAAACTAGTAAATTGAAATGACACATCCAAAACAATGCTTGACAAAAAAACCCATTGAACAACCCGTTCTTAAGAGAAAGGCTATATCATGATTTCAGTTTCTCCAGAAAATTTTACTTTCTTCAATATTTTGCCCTTCCATCGTAATGTACCCCTCCACAATTGATTCCTCCCTCTGCACCTCTGGTTTTATTGGATATTATTTTTCTTCCTTTTCTCTAAATGTCAGATCAGACTTCCATATAAACTCTGAAGTCTTAAATATCAAATGGATGGTGGGAGCATAGCACTTGAAAAACTCATTCTTGAAATTCTGACTTCTCACAACTAATGGAAAGAAACTCTCTTAACAGAAGGCCCTCAAGTTCCAGCAAACTCATGGAGAATTACATCAATTGATATGCAAAATATTGAAAAATAGTTTAATGAATTAAAGTCACATTTCCCAAATAATATAAAAAAAAAGTAGAAAAGTAGTGGGTTTGCTCTATTTGTCCTAATTATTAATGCTTTTTCTTATTCATGTCCCTTTTGTTTCAGAGTTCCCATTGAGCAGCTTCTGTAAGGTTGTTGGGCCAACAACCTACTCCAGGATCACACATTTGCGCTTGGATGGAAACAATATCACTCGGGCTGACCTGCCACAAGAGATGTATAACTGCCTCCGGGTGGCTGCTGAGATATCACTGGAGTGAGATAGCTGGGAGTGCCCAGATCCCTTCTAGGGGGAGTAATTACAGGAATTACATCATGATAGCTCTTTAAAATTAGGATATGCCTTAAAAAAGTGTCAATCTGCATATTATCCACTATGTTTGTTAATATTTAGCATGCACTTGGCAACCTTAAGGAAATGTGTGCATATTTTTACAAATGGTTATATTTAGGAAACACAAGAATAACCAAATGTGGTGTAAAATGTGCCTCCATCTGGATAGGTAAGCTGATGGCAAGCATCCAGCTTCATAGAAATTGATGTTCATGCATGCAACACATGCCAGCTGGTACCAGGCTTATGTGGAATCAGGTGGGTTTAATCAGAGTGCTGAGCTGTATGGGTTAGCCTGTGTAAATACAAAATTCATCTCCAACCAGTCCAACTTTATTAATTATTCACACTTTTTCATACTGCTATAAATTACGAAGGACAAAAATTGAGTTAACAATCAAAGAACAATTTGTGAAAATATGTTTTCAGAGGCCATGAATATTAAATTAATGGAATATGTGAAAGATAACAGGGAAACATTTTTCAGGTTTAAAATTTTTTTAGTCTTCTTTTTGTCATACTTTCATTTAAACTTTCATGGTAAGATTTTTATACATTGCTGGTCCAATTGCTATGTTGAAATAATTCATATATGCAACTATTTTTATTCAATTATCTGCATGCTACTTTTAACCAGACTGTAGAAAAAAAAAAAAACATAGCAAATTCAGGTTAAGACAAGATAAACTAAGCTATTCTATTATTATTAAAATTTATTGTAAGGTTAAATAAAATGTTTTCTCCACTTTCAAGTTTTAAAGTATTTGTAAATGCATAATTTAACATATTCCACTGCACTTGTGTTGGCCTTTTAGTCAATGCCTTATGGAGTTTGCAGTGTGGGAGTCACAACACTATGAAATAGGGCAAGTTTATTTCTCGTTATTGCCAAAAGAACAATGAAGTCTCCAGAAGCCACAAGCAAGGAGTAAAATGCAACCCTAGCTACTCATGATAGAGACGGTAGTTTATTCTATCTGGGAATGGGTAGTCCAAATATTGTCAGCATTCTGGAACACACAGTGAAATAAATGTGCTAGAAACTGAGAGACATACATGATTAGCTTGCAAACAGAGATCATCCCACAGGTATTATTTTCTTTTCAACTACTAGACTATTAAACCCTCAAAGAGAAACTCTGCTAGATCTTATTGCAAAACCAGAAACGAACACCTCTAAATAAAAAAGCAAAACCCTACACCAAGACATTTAGCTGGCACATTGCTGATTCCACATGTTTAGAATCAATATACAGTTCACAGAAAAACCTGGGACTGAAAAGGAGAGATGTAGGAGACAACAGAAATATTTCCCTCTTATTTTTTATTTTTCAATTCATAAGTGTTATTTCTTTTATTATCCGGACACAGGAATGACTGACAGTAAGTCAGAATTTTTGTAGAAGAATAAAGTCTTCTACATTAGTATTTTAGGCACTGTATTACAGGAGAAGAATCATAGAACAGTTAGTGTTTGAAAGGACCTTAAGATCATCTAATTCCAAACCCCCTGCTGTGGGCAGGGACACCTCACACTAAACCATACCACCCAAGGCTATGTTCAACCCAGCCTTGAACACCACCAGTGATGGCGCATTTACAACTTCCCTGGGTGACCCATTCCAGTGCCTCACCACCCTCACAGTAAAGAATTTCTTCCTCATATCCAATCTAAACTTCCTCTGTTTCAGTTTGAACCCATTTCCCCTTGTCCTATCATTACAGTCCCTAATGAAGAGTCCCTCCCCAGCTTCCCGATAGGTCCCCTTGCAGATACTGGCAGGATGCTATGAGGTCTCCACACAGCCTTCTCTTCTCCACACTGAACAGCCCCAACTTTCTCAGCCTATCTTCATACAGGAGGTGCTCCAGGCATGACCATCCTCATGGCCCTCCTCTGGACTTGTTCCAACAGTTCCATGTACTTTTATATTGAGGACACAAGAACAGCATACAATACTCCAAGTGAGGTCTCACAAGAGCAGAGTAGAAGGGCAGGATCACCTCCCTCGACCTGCTGGTCACGCTTATTTTGATGCATCCCAGGATGCGGTTGGCTTTCTGGGCTGCAAGAGCACACTGCCGGCTCATGTTAAGTTTTTCATCAGCCAGTACGACCAAGTCCTTCTCTGCAGGGCTGCTCTCAATCTCTTCTCTGCCCAACCTGGAGCTGTGCCTGGGATTTCTCTGACTCAGGTGTAGGACCTTGCACTTGTCATGGTTAAACTTCATCAGGTTGGCATCAGCCCACCTTATAAGCGTGTCAAGGTCCCTCTGGATGACATTCCTTCCCTCCAACATATCAACCAAGCTACCCAGCTTGCTGTCATCGGCAAACTTACTGAGGGTGCACTTAATCCACTGTCCATGTCACCAAAAAAGAAAAAAGTGCATGCAAAAAAACCCCACCTAAAGAACATAAAAAAGTATATGAAACAAGCTGATATTGAATTGTGCCACCACACAATTGTGGTCTAGCAAACAGGACATAAATGTATTCTCTGCAACTTGTTTCAGCAAACCAGTTATCTTTATGCAAAATAGAACATCATGAACAGTGAAACTGAAAACAGCCCACCTCAGGAGAGACTAAAACTGGCTGATGAGGGAATTTTCTACATACCTGTATGTTGCAAATAAAACATCAACAGATATTCACAAGGCATTTTGAAGTTCTGCTCAAGATGCACAGCAGAAGGAAGCCCACTGTCAGAATATCAGATAATACCAATAATCTCCCTCTGAAACTGGGAGACTTGCACCTTACAATGAGCACATGGACAGCTAAGAGAAAATGGTATTTGGCAATGCAATTTGCATCTTGAGCACCTCTTTCCTGTAGTTCAGATATTTCCAGTTGGTTGGGGAGAAATAACATTGCACGACTTGCTCTTCACATTATCTGTGAAAAAAATATGAGGTCTTTCCACTAAAAAACTGGGACACTGTAACTGTAATTTCATATTGTGAGCAACAGAAGCAGTGGTTTCTGCTTCTGCATTAGTGAATTGGTCTAAACCACTATAAAGTCTAAGTTCCCAGTCTCTACATGTCTTGCAAAACAAATAGGCTGTGATACACATGCATCTTTTTTCTCAGTTTATGAAAGCTACATGAATTGTTTTCTAGGCACTGGGCAGAAACGCAGGTGTTTGGGAATATTTGACTGAGCTTGACCCTTGGAAATTCAATCACTGCAGCTTCCAATTTCTGATCTTCATGGAAAGGGAAGAGATTGAACTTGGTTAGAAAGCCCTCAGTATTCTGGATACTGAAAAACATGATGCATACATGCCTGCTCCCACCTTACCTGATCATATTATAAAATATTTACATGTACAGGTGCAAACACATTGCTCAAATGTAGGCAGACATGAACAGATAATAATACAGCTGCAGTAGTATGGAGACAGCTGAGAGGGTAAATTAGCGTGAACTGAACTCTCTTTAGGGCTACATAATCTGTAATCTACAGTATAGCTTTGCAACCTCTTTACAATATATGCCCTTCCTCCTTTCAGGTCAAAATGGGTAAATTTGCCATGACATGTTCGTGTGAAATCTCGTATGGAAGAGTTGACAAAAATCAAGATCTTTTGGAAAGACTTAAGTTTGAAAATAGACATAAAAAGGAGTTTGCTACTAATGTAATGAAAAGCAGTATTACAACAATATACAAATTCAACAGACAAAAAATTCCTATGAAA
Organism: Bolborhynchus lineola; assembly: GCA_025448015.1. Classification (NCBI taxonomy): domain Eukaryota; kingdom Metazoa; phylum Chordata; class Aves; order Psittaciformes; family Psittacidae; genus Bolborhynchus; species Bolborhynchus lineola. The sequence goes on along the minus strand of JAOEHX010018573.1, from coordinate 23,773 downwards.
TTTCTGGAACTGGTCTGCAAGCACGTTCCACAGCCACTGACAAAGAGTCACCTTTCACACAAATATTGATTTAAAAGACATTTTTTCTTATTAAATTACAGACCTTCACTAGAAGGAACAAGCAGGAACTCATGAATTTCTGGACATACACTGGAAGTAAAAATCCTATGTGTTCTCTACTGCTTTATATAGTCCAGCATAGCTCAATGTATCAACAAAGGAATGAGCAGTTGTTGATCATAGCCGTCCTGCTAGTGCAAGGGACCTGACAGGGTCTCATTGCTACTTGCAAATCTTCAGTTTTACTGAAAGGTAATAAATAGTAGTTGCTTAGCATAAAAAAATAAAAAATCTAAACCCTGGAACAGGAAGACAAAAATTCATTAAGAAAGGCAGACTGAATTGCTATACGTACAGCTGCAACATACATAGACCAATGACAGTAGAGAAAGTGAAGTTAGAAAGCAAAATTAAGTTCAGTGGAGAGCCACCAAGATGCAAGGCTGCAATGAGTTCTCTTTAGAAAGAGTTCTAAATAGAACATTCCTCAGAATTCTTTTTTCCAGGCTGCGCCAAGTCACTTCCCTTAGCCTTTCTGAATATACCGTATTCCATAGTGCCATGATTTGTTGCAGGCTTCTACTGACTAAAAGAGCACTATAGAAAGGGCAGCCAGATTCACGGGTGCAAAGTGAAAGGACAAGAAAGCAAAAGAAAAGTTCCAAAAAGAGAAACTCAGGCTGGACATACAAGGTGATTCTTCACAATGAGCATGCAAAGTACTGACACAGATTACCCTATAGACTCCACAGTTCGAAATTTTCAGAACTTGCCATGCCAGTGTCCTGAGGAGCAGAGCTGGCTTTGAAGTTAACCATATTTTTAGGAGAAGGTTGAACTAAATGACCTTCAGGTGTTCCTTCAAACTTATTTGTGATTTCTGTGAACCTGTGGTTCTAAGAATACTAGTAACCAGTGGGGGACGATATCAATTTTAATAACCAGTTCTACAGCTAAAGAATTTTGCAGTAAATTCATGTGTAAAAATTATTGTTTCAGGTTCCAGTCCATAATTCAGACTCCCATGATACTCACAAACTCATAACTTAGCTAATGTTTAGATACAGATTTCATAGGTGAAAACTGAGGAAACTTTCCTTCAATGCCCATATGTCTGCTGCTGGTTTGTGCAAATCTGATCCCATTTTGAAACTTGAATGCTACTGAGTGAAGTCAGAAATCCATTCCATCTAACTGTCCCATGTGGAACAGCACAAGACAAATATGCTTAAATGTCTACACAAAATAAGGAAAACAATCTATCGCAGTGGGCAGAGTGCTCATGGAGGACATTTTGGTCCTGAAGATTTTGCAGATTCAGATATGGATAAAAGACTCAATCTATAAGAAAGTAATTTAATCAGTAGGCTATATCACTGTCATGGATAATAGCTCTTAAATCTTTTCTATTTAGTGTGAACAGTTCAACATCAGTTAGCACAGAGAAAGAAAAGGAGTATTAACTCTGCACTTCCAGACATTCACCTTGAATGTAGGAATGTCAGGTTCAAGTTTCTGGACAAATGATTGCTTCATTATGCAAAGCAAAACAGCCGTAAAAGAAGAGGCTGAAGCATTTTTAACCTCTGTACTCTGCAGCATCTGAAGTGCTTGTGAGCTAGATAGGAAATAGTAGTGCACCTATCTCCACAGGCTGAAATCACAAGGATCCCATCAGACCTCTCTGGAAGGTAACCTGCCTAAAGGTCTCACATGAATACAGAGGTGAGGTTGAATTACTCAAGGCTGGGCTCACTGAATCACATAAACAGTTTGCTCTGAAGTTTTTGGTTTGGATATCTTGAGTTGTCATCAGTTTGATATCTCTTGTGGATCCTTAAGGTTCTTGATGTTGTGTTTGTTTTGTTTTGTTTTCTGTCAGCCCTATATCCCTCCAACAATGTATATGAAGGTATAGATACAATCAGGAGCTTGGGATTTCAGTGGGCAGCAGTATATTCCAATAACTGTATACTGATACTACTGTATCCCAGAAGTAACAGTATACAGCAGTATAGCCCAGTAACTTCTGTATATTCTTTGGTATTATAAACTATGATTCTCTGTGGATGTTATCTTTCTTTTCAGAATTTGAAATCTTAATCTGTAAATCAGAAAATACAGCATTTATAACAAGCCTTGATCACTTGAATAATTTCTATGGAAGTATACTCCCCCTGATGCAGTACCTCTATGGTACAGCATACCTTTTCATTCTGAATTTGTTAAAGAAAAACAGAAAAAAAAGTTTTAATTAGAAACCTGTGAAGAAATTAGATAAATACATGGAGGAAGAAATGTTATTTATAGTTCAGATAACACTGTGGAAGTGCAGGGATTTGGTCAAATGCACCCATATCCTGAACCTAAGGAATTTTGGCAAAATTGCTACTGTTCTGGCAAAAGAGAGAAAATCAAATCCACCTCAAAAGATATACAGGATCACAGAGATTTTAATCCCTCCAGGAAAGCCATCTTTGGTGACATTTTGAAAAATAGAGTCTAAATCCATTGTTTGAGATGTTTAAAAATATTTTAAATGCTCATGAAAGGAATCCCATATTGTTTAAAATGGTTTATGAGTGCTGCCTATACCTTCTGTCAGATCTGGTTGTAACAGTTAAACCACCATAAGGTTGTTCTGATTAGCATATAGCCCATGCTTTTGTAGTTCCAGAGAGATCTCTTCTATAGTGTCTCAGGTGGGAAAAATCATCCAAATATTTTCTCAGAATCTTGGCCTGCAGGGGTGGAGGCTTTTTTGTTCCGTAAAGGACAGGAGAGAATGGTGGTGACAGAAAGCAAAGGAAATATGGGATACTAATGTGAATTGTAGCACATTTGTTTTCCAGAAAACGTAACTAGCTGCTTACTATTACAGAATTTACAGGGTTTAGCTTTCTTCTCTCCTTCATCTGTAATGCAAAACCTTACGCAACTCATATCTGTTGAGGAGCTGCTTGCTAGGTCCACTTCTGGGCATAGCTGAGCTGCCTGCAAGGCAGGTAATATGCTTTTTTCTTAATAGATGGAGTCCTTGCTGGGGATGATGTCATTCAGGAGAGAATGATATTACTATACCATTGGCCTGGAGAGTTTCCATGTCAGGAGTTCCATGCTGGTACAGAAGTTGTGGCTCCTGTTATCTTTCCTACTCAATCAGCTCTATCAGCTTTCTAGTATCGCATTGTGTTCATCCATCTCACTCTGTAGTCCAGTTTCCAAACTTCACATTTGGAATTCACCATTGCAACCATTTCGCTGCCAAAATATGCCCCCCTCCCCCCTCCCCATCAAAAATAGTAAAATTAATAAGGACTCAAAATTATGTGCAAGATCACAGAGTTTTCAAGAACTTGTGATACCATGTGTAAAAATCAGATGTTTCTATTAAGGTTCCCAAGTTTGGGTAAGAAAAGTATTTCCCTGCAGTATTTTCACTCCCACCCTAGATTCAAATGGATGACAGATATGTTTTTCCTAATGAAAAGCACAGCCCTGAAATGAGATGCATATTATTCACAGAACGTAGAAAGGAGCTGGACATTCATCTCTGGGATTCACAACAGCCACCACAATAAGCAGGGAATCCTTTAAGTTAAGCTGAGGCGATGCTGGACCACAGCCCTATCTATTTAGGGCTTCTGGAGTGATGCATGGTCACTGGAAAGGGATGGTTGCATGAATTCTCCCTGGAGCTCGGTTTCAGAGCCTCCTCAAAGAAAAAGGTGGTGTCAGTTAGCACCAAAGTGCTGGGTATTGAGGACTTTCATCTGTAGTATAGTTTCAATATGTTCAATCTGAAAGGATAATTAGTGACTGGAGTATTCGTGGTCAGTGAGATTCTAGCTTCAAGTCAGGACTCTGGAAGAAAATTTGAGTGCTTTAGGAAATGCAAACTCCCAAAAATTATGACCAACATGACAGTTTAAGGAAACAAAATCACATATTCTAATGCTTAATTTCAGTATATTCCAGGAGCATCTGCATTAAAAATTAGACTAAACCCTCTACAATTAATGGAAAATAAAATATGGGGTAGATTTTCATATATGCTATTTGGCTTTTCTTTTTCAATAGTAAAAATCACCTGAACCTTGAATTTCTAATTTGGCAGAATCACTATAGCGGAGCTTATTATAAGGGGACTGAAATATTTTTTTTTTTAATTAAGTTGTGGGAATAGTTTTTTATGAAACCCTTGTCTTGTATTTTAGAGGACAGATCTTTCTACAGGTCTAAGACTCTCAGAATTTATCATTCTGTTGTGGGAATCTAAAATGCAGCAGAATTAGAATTTTTTTGGACTTTATAAACAGAACTAAAATAAGAGAACAAAAGTAACACTAACACTTCACAGCCTGTTTTCACTATCTGTATGCTATCTTAGAATACTTAAACCATGATTTTTTACTTTTCAAAGCTATGTATTTACAGAATGGGTATCAGATGACTAATTCATATTCTCATTTGCAATTAGTTGCCTGGAAAATAGTAATCATCTAAATATCAGGTGCAAGAACCCAATATATGTGTTTATTTGATAAACACAATGTATGTGTGTAATTAATAAATACATGTCATCTAAAATATGTTTGATTATGCATCTAGCATTTTAAAATTGGGGTCCCTGTGTAGTACAAATTTTTTTCAGTGTTGAAATTGTTGAAAGCATGAAAACAAATTCAGAGAAGAGATAGTCAGACACATTTACATAGTTAAGTATATTAAACCTAGCTAGCCAAGATAAATACAAGATCTTGGCACTGTGTTGTGGAACCTTCATGGTGTCACACTGGTAATGAGCTCAAAATAGAGAGAGAAATGAATGAGACAGCCAAAAGGTTCCTGAATTAAGCATTCCCAGGAGATCGGTATATTCCCCATAAAATCTGAGCCCTTTTCCATAGTTATTCTGCTTTGAAATGTTTTGGTCTGCAAGGATCTCTTCAAGCTGAGCTATCCTGTTCTCACTGTGATTTTTTACAAGGGAGTGAAGGTGTGCAGAAAGCAAACTGACAGAGTCTTGCTTCCGGACTTATGGAATAGAGTCTTATCGTCCTAAATCCTATAGAAAAAAAGGCTCAGGTGACATTTACATTTCACAAATTAAACCAGCCCAACTATTTTCCTGTGTTTCTTTAAACAATATCTCCTGGTCTTACTTGAAAGCTCCTCAGGTAAATTCACTACGCTTTAGCTGTCTGTGTATGCACCTATTTAAGTAAGAGATGCAACTTCTGCTACTGAGTGGTCTAGGCAGGCAATTCTAGGTTTTTAGGAGAGGTTCAGAGTTCCTGCTCCTAAGTCTGTTTTGTTTTTTTCACCGGGAATGATGTAGACTAAGATCCATCCATAAGGGAAGAATCTGGAACATCTGTGTTGGCCCTTTTGATCTGTCTGTACTGTCCTTTAGTCTGGCCTGAAGGGGCCTGAAGCTCATCTGTTTTATTTTAGGCTCTTTGGACTTGCTCAGCTTTTGTGGCCTCTTTTTGAAAAGCAGTAGCAGATATTAGTCATTAGGATATATCACTCTTTGATGACCAGTTTGTAAATAGAAGTTTTGTTTTTCTGATTCTGAGTAAAACTCAGAACTTTCTCCTCTCTATTTCATGCAGCAATGCAAAACAGAGAGAGATATCACTGCTACATGACAGAAGTGGAAGGGCAGTCTGAACCCTGAGTAAATGTATATATCTGTCTTAAATGGTCTGCATGGCTGCCTGGAGGTACCAGTAGAATATATGGTTAGGGTTGGGTACATAAACTGGACTTCATCTATTTTTCAGGTTTTTAAGCATCAAAATATTACCTTTTCTCTAGTCACCATGAAAGTGATTTAAATGCATGTTTTAGATAAAATGATTGTCCTTTGGATCAAGACACCTAGAATTTCATTAAAGTAGCGCACTAATTGGGCACACTGGACTGCAGCCTTTGCTAAATGGAGCAATCCACAGGGCCAATGAATTAGTTCTGCTTGTACTACACTCCTGGGTTTGCTGATGATGAGCTATGCACGTGCTTGATGGTTAACAGACCTTGCCTTGCGTTAAACCTAAGACATATGGCAGCCATTACTGAAAGAAAACGTGCATTTTTTCACAGTCAGCAACTTCGATGCTGAAAGAGAACAACAGCTCTTACATCACTCCCAGTTGTTCACATCTCCCACTGAGTCTTTCTAAACTATCTCTTTAGCCCTTCTAGTCCATTTTAAGCTTGTGGGCCATTCTAATCTCAAGCATGAACATCAGTCTGCTAAAGGAGATGTTACCACCCTCTGTGATTTTTGGTGCTACCCACTTTTTTATTTTTTTTTTCTAATACAGATTCTTTTGTTACACTAATTAGCAATGTGGATTGCCAGGAGACATGCAGAGCAAAAGTCCTGTAACAGCTTGAGATATCTTCCTCAGACCAGACTACCCCCAAGAGCATATTTTAAAAGGACTCCAAAATTCAGAGAGGGGGCTTTCACCAGTATTTTTACTGCAACAATTTTTCTACTTCCTTTTATTGTTATGCAAATACCTTGTATACTGTTACATTTTGAGAGATTGCTCATGGTCTCAGGAGGAGTTTATGTTTCAATGATATTTGCCTTTGTCTCCTCAGCTTCACAAGCTAAAAATTACCTCATTACTACAAAATTCTTAGTCATCTCTTACTGAAATAATTAAAAGAAATAAAACCCTGGCAAGTGTCTCAGGTTGGATGCTGAAAACAAAAACCTCCCAAACCATTAGTAATTTTTGTTAAAATCCTGGCTGTGGTCTTTTATTAGCCTATAAAACTTTGTCACCATATATTGCACCCTGTAAATAGTAAATAGTACACCAGATCATGGAGAACTGAACAAAAAAAATGTTTGACAGAGTATATGTGCATACTATTGAAGGTTTCGTGGAAAGCAAACCTTTCTACAAAGTCTACTTGGGCAGCCAAGCAACCTCTTGTTCCTGTAGAGATCTTTTCAAAATTTTTATGTGCACATAACAATACATATTAGAGTAATTGCATTGTTTTTTCCTGATTTTGAAGACATTTCTTGTCATTTTTTTCTGGTCTTTACATCAGAAGAAATGAAAACTCACAATATTGAGAAACTATTCACAAATTTTTTTGTTGTTTTCTTTTCCTAGTGAAAAACTGTTTCTTTGAATGGGGTGACAGGTTATGTGCTTGATAAGGATACCTGTCCTTCAAATCCACAAAAAGTAGACTGTGGTGTGCCTCTCTCTTGCTGAAGAGTGGAACACTCAAAAAGTCCCACTGCCTATCACAAGGTGACTTCTATGTTAATATAATGAACATCTGAACATGATTAGAAGGTTAAATCCAGACCTTCATGAAGCATAATATAAAGCAATTTTTCTTTTTTTTGTTAAATGTGCAACATCTGGCAACTTGCATTTAAGTGTGTCACAACATATCTACCACCAGGACTTGCCATTTTAAATCCTTCAGTGTAACATCTGTGAATGTCTCGGCCCATTCTTTAATGGTAAACAGACCTGAGTGCCTCCATATTCTCTCTATACATGATGAAAATTTAACATAGATGCAAAACAGTTTTACGTTGAACTTCTTGGCTTTTAGAAAGATCACAGGCGTACTTTTCATTGTGAAGCCTCCTTAAATTGCTTATGACTTAACACAGAAGTATTTTAACCTTCATACAGGGGTGCCTCCGTCTCTTCCCTCCTCTCTTCTGTGGACTCCAGTTGAAAAGCCTCCTCATCACTGATGTGTGGTACCATGTCTTCTGTGGGAGGTCAAAGAAAAAGTTTTAAGCTCTAGGTGTTTAGAGTCACACTCACAATGAAAAGGTTGATGCATCACATGTAATTTTTATGCTTATAATTAGTACAGCTGTTTAAAGCTAGAGCCTTTATTTTTAGATATAAATTAATTTCATCTAATTTAAAATTTTTGAGCATTCAGTTTAGTATTCATGAAGGAATCAGTTTTAAACCTGGCTTATATGACAGCTTTAATAATCTCTAAGAGATGTTGAAGGGTCTGTAGTTCTAGCAGAATGAAACACTTAAGCACTGGGGTTCTTAAGCACACAATTAAGCCATGTAAAAATTTCTGATACTATATAATTCCTAAACAAAAATCAAAGTAGTACAAACATATGCTTATGAAAAATAATAAAAAATTACTTATTTAACATTAGATTTGCTGAAGTCAGTGAAAGCTGCCTGTCTACTTAAGGGTTGCTTTCCTTCTTTTGATTACTTATCCTTTTGTTTATTTCTAAAATTCTTCTAAGACATTTTTAGTTTAGGAAGCAAAGTATTAAACATTACAAAATCTGCAGATACAGATTTTTATTCCTAAAGTAAGCTAGATGAAACTGAATTAAAATAATTATAGAATTTAGTTTTAAAACTAATATAAACTCATAAAAGGTACCAAGATATATTTTATGTTTTCAATATCTTCATTAATTTTTTTCCTTAAAACACTCATGCCATTGTTCTGGCTTTGAAAATGGCCAATTTTCCTGATATTAAGTTGTAGCTTTAAGTTTGGACTAAAAAAAGAAAACAAAAAACCTCCAGAATACTTAATATGAGAAATATGTGTCTCTGCCTTGAATAGCAAGTTGGCTGGAAAGGTTTTACTTTAGATCAATGATAAGCCAAGTTCATTAATTTGTGCCTTGGCAATCAAAACCAGACCTTACTGCAGGAGGCACTGGAGAGTGTGAGAACTTTGTAGAAATTCATGTAAACCTCTCTCAAGAAAAAGGAAAACGTAAGGTTTATTTTTTTAATGAAAATAGGTTATTAAAAAATTCTCAGAAAATGTTTTTGCTGTCTCCTTCTCCTAATCAAGAATTGTCTTTAAATGGCATGGCAGCATCTGCATTTGATAAAAATCTAATAAAATATTTTTGTAGAAACAGATGGCACTGGTTTTAATTTTCTGTGGCCAGTTCAGATATTATGAGAATGAATTATGATGTAAGTAAGCTTTGCATGTAAATTATCTTCTGACAAAAGTTTTGAATAAAGGTACATTTTGTGTTACCTGTTTCATCTAGACCAGTTCACCTCATCAGCTGAACTGCAAAAAACAGATGTCTTCAGCTCTGTGGCTGCTCGTTATTAAAGTCAGGATTTCCTGTCTTTTCCTGCCTAGGTGCTGAGGTGCCTTAGTTATTTTAGGGGTTAAAAGCTGTAGCCACCGATGTGTATATATTAGGCTGTTTTCATAGAACACGGCTTGTAGCCTGACTCAAGCTATTACAGTCTAACAACAGTGACCAATAGAAAGAAAAGAAGATCCAAGAAAGCTGAAGGTAAGCCCAGACACTGAAGCAATGTCAAATTAGAAACAATAGCTAATAAGGTGTATATGGTAATACATCTGGGAATACTAGCATGTGTGTCAAGCTTTATATGCTATTAATACTTAGGAGGACAGGAAGCTAACATAGTGGTTAGCAGCCAAAAAGCTGAGAATTTACAGTGATTTCTAACTGGCTTCAGATAGCTCCAGGAACTTGACTAACAAGGTAAATTACTTTATATTCCTTTTTTAGAATGCTATTAGAGTTATGAATATTTACATAAAGAGAAGGTGCCATTTCACTGTGTAAATTGGAGACATTATTCTTTAGAAATATTTTATTTGTCCTTTTTTGGAATGTTTCCAGATAGAAAGTTTTGAGGCTAAAAGATCTCTAGGATATTGCACTTGTCACTGCTAATAACAATGTTGAAAACTATAAAATGAGTACATATATGCATCAGCTTAAATGAGCTTTTAACCTTCCTGGGTTATGAATCCTTTTAATACTTTTTATTCAAATATTATTTTTTTTTTCCAAAACTGAACTCCTAATTTTGAGCAGAAATTTCAGCTATCAGTTTCTTGCCTTCGCATTGCAAAATGCTTGTTAATCTTCATCAGGAAGCAAGCAGTTTAACAGAGTTTGTGAAGCACTGGCTTTGCACTGTACAAATACTTCTTTCTGGAATAAATTGATTTTGATTATTATTATCATTGATTATTCTGCTCACCCTTTAAGGGTGGAACAAGCTAAACAAAGCAAATAAGTAAGTAAAAGAGATACAAGATGCATGAGTGAATATGATATAATTTAGTTAGGACTTACTTTTTTGTGTCATTTAGATCAGGCATTTGCTTTGGCTGTTTGCTTTAGAGAAAGAAATTCGTGACTTTGGATAGGAGAGTGAATGCAGGAGGAGAATGGATTACTCAAACATATTCCCTCTAAGCTTTTTAAAAACATGTCCAACAAACAGCTGTTAAAACAGTCTTTGATCTTTCACTTTTCTGTGATGAGAAAGGACCCTGGAAAATCGGAACCAGATGACATTAGAATTTGAAAGGAAAACCAGAAAAGAGTGCATGATTAATTTTAAAAGGAGTATAACAGTATTTATATCATCATGGTATTTATAGCTTTAGTGAAGCTGGTACATTATATAGTGTAGTGTACAGCTCTATACAGGAAAACTTAAACAAATTTATAAGAAACACTGATTTAATGTCAGGAAAATGATCCTTGCTTTCATGTTCTTTGAAATGACATTTGCATGAATATCAATTAAACTGGAGTCTAAGTTGAATCAGGAAAATGTTCTTCAATATATAGCACTGAAATCTGTATATCTTTTATATCCCTGATCAGGTTTTTTTCTTATCATAACGTAGGTAATATCTCAGAGGACAGAATTTGTCTGTATTATTTTCTATTTAATACTGGTTTTTTAATCTAATCAAGTGTGC
>JAOEHX010018573.1:0-12928 GCA_025448015.1 Bolborhynchus lineola | reverse complement strand
GTTAGAGGGTTCTGTTGAGAGTTGTCTAATTGTTTTTTTTCCCTTCCAAGGCAAATAATGACTCTAAAAGTCTGTACAAGACTTTTAATCTTATCCTTATTCAATTCTGTGTGGACTCGAACTGTGAGACAAGTTTATGATGAGCTGGACCCCGAGCACTGGTCTCACTACACTTCTGAATGTCCACGAGAGTGTTTTTGTCCTCCTAGTTTCCCCAATGCATTATATTGTGATAATAAAGGACTTAAAGAAATACCTGCAATCCCAGCAAGAATTTGGTACCTCTATCTTCAAAACAATCTAATTGAAACAATTTCAGAGAAGTCTTTTGTGAATGCCACTTATCTGAGATGGATAAATCTGAACAAGAATAAGATCACCAACAGTGGAATTGAGAGTGGTGTACTGAGCAAGCTGAAAAGGCTGCTTTACTTATTCCTTGAAGATAACGAACTGGAAGAGGTTCCTGCCCCATTACCAGTGGGCCTGGAACAGCTAAGACTGGCTAGAAACAGAATCTCCAAAATCCCAGAAGGAGCCTTCAGCAACTTGGAAAACCTTACTATGTTAGATTTGCACCAGAACAGTCTGTTGGACAGCGCTCTTCAAAGCAACACATTCCAAGGACTCAACAATCTCATGCAACTCAACATAGCAAAAAATTCACTTAAGAAAATGCCTTTAAGCATCCCAGCTAACACACTGCAGTTGTTTTTGGACAATAACTCCATTGAAGTGATACCAGAAAACTACTTCAGTGCAATACCCAAAGTGACTTTCCTCAGGCTGAACTACAATAAATTATCTGATGATGGTATTCCCCCAAATGGGTTTAATGTTTCATCTATCCTAGATCTACAGCTGTCTCACAACCAGCTCACTAAAATTCCACCCATCAATGCTCATCTAGAGCACCTTCACCTTGATCACAACAGAATCAAAAGTAAGTGTGTATTGTCAATGTGGAATCCTACCAAGATAGCTATTTTAAAATGTTTATATAGCCATAAAAAATGCTCTTTGAAATAAAAAGTTAAAATGTGCTGTAGATTATAGGAAGAAGAGAAAGAGGACCTCCCACAGGCCAGTTTTCAAGTCGGGTCTAAAATATGACAACAAAACATGTGCATGGAAGTAATACCGTATGTAAAAAATGTTCATATGCATAAAGATAAACCACTTTGCAAGAAGATCAGAAATATGTGGGGATTAAGGAGAATTTGTGCATTCACATTTCACTCTATACATGCCAGTAACCATTTAATGGAAGCAAATTAATTATGCACAGAAGAGCTAGGAACAAAGAAGCAAGGAACAACAACTAAAAAGTGGGTGCAGCAAATGAGGATGTTCAACCCACATCTGTATTGACTGTTAGATTTTCAAAGTTCCTGAGCACCTTAGAGACTCCATTAAACTTACAGAACTGCTGTATGCTAAGTTTTGAGTGTCTTTCTGTCCTCCTAAAATAGTAGGGAGCTTAATGTGATGCACTTTTAGAGAGAATACTATGTTGTCTGTAGTCTACAAAATCTACCTTAAATATGAACAATTAGAATGTGGATATTGAATATTTTAGGCTTGAATATCTTTCTCATATTTTGCTTACTGTGCAAAAAAATGCTGGATTTTGTTTTCATGAAAAACGTAGCTTGTTCAGTTTAAGTAATGTTTTGTGTCTAAGTAGTATTTAAAGAGCTACCAAACTATCTTCCTTTACTAAAAAAGTTTAAAAAAGGTTAAAACCATGAAAACCAGCCTCTGAAGTATGTGCAAACTCAAGTCCTGTTTTCCAATGACACATGAGTACCCACTAGCATTAATCAGAGTAGTTTTCCACAAGCCTTATATTCCTTAATGACTTTACCACTTTTTAAAATTAATCCCTAACTTAAGCACAACACTGTTCTTAATTAAAAAAAAGAATGTTTTATTGTTAATAACTATATATCAAGTAGTACAGAAACATTTAAAAAGGCAACATGGCACCTTAAATGAAACGCAGATATTATGTAAGGCACATTTTATCACAAAATATATTTGTTCAAGAGGTAAGCTATAATGACACCATCTCCATGAGACACTGCTCTAACAGATAATATCTCAAAGGGCCTTCAGGATTGCAAACAAGGAATGTAATTAATCAGGCAAGAGTAATAAGATGTGGCATTAATTCTGCAGATTGGTTTTGTCTTAAGCCCCAGAAATTGATGATCAGTCATACTTTAATATAGCCAAAGTAAACAATTTGAGAAAAATAACTGCAAAATCCTGGGTCTGGTTTCTCTACAAAGGAGTCCTCGTAAGAGCTTACCTTTATGTGTGCAGTACAAGTCCTTTTTACAATACTAATTGTCAGCTACCCCTGCACACCTGCCAATTGCTGCTTTATTTCCTCTTGGTGGCTCACAGTTACACTGCTGGCGCTGCAAACTCTAGGACATCAAAAAATTCTATGTTAATTTTGTTTGCCTGCTTTTTATTGCATGTTATCATATAACATCAGTTCTTCATTCTAAGTCCAAGGCCTTATTCCTCCAGAGAAAATTTATAAAGATATAAGGCAATATCCTGAAGCCCAGTGAAATCAGTGATAGCATCATCACTGTTCTCAGTGGAACCAAGATTTCTCCTGTGGTACATGCCCTAAGGATCTCAATGTGCAGAGTTAAAGAAAAAAAGCAAACTCAAAATTTGGAAGCAAAATCAACATAAATTTAAAATTATTTATGGCTACAGCTCACCACACTTGTTACATTTGATTTTATTTTTTTTTTTTTTTTTTTTTTTTTTTTTTTTTTACGTATTTTCTTTAGGAGGAGGGTGAGGGCAATCCTTCTACGTGTTTACAATTCACCCTACCTATTTATTTATGAGATACACAGGTGAGGCTATGGGGAGATGTCAAACTATGAAAAAGAGTGTTAGAGGAAACAAAAAGAAGAGAAGGCATGAAATAATGTGGAGAGTGAGGAAGGGTAAGTAGGTGGTATTACAGCACTATCAAAGGAGTGGTAAAAGGAAGTGAACAGTAACTTCCCCTGGAGGAACACCAGGAGTTTGGGGTATCTCCTTTAAGCTAATACTATGCTATTCTAGAGAAAGGGAAAAGTCCTTGGGCCAAGTAGCAGTGCCAGTCTGTCATAAGCCATTATAAGATATTGAAAAGAAATGGCTGAAGTTACAGATCCTGACTTACTGCCTGACTTCTGTGCTATTGGATGGTGCTAGCTTCTTTGCTAGAAGATCTCAGAAAGGTAAAGATTTCCTGACTGATCTGTGACTGCTACAGTCAAATATTATGTGACAAGGAGAAGAGGTGGTCAACTATTTGAGCTGGACTACAATAAGTGTAGCTAGATGTTGCAAGAATAGAAGAGAAATACCCTCAAACTCATATGTCAGAATGTATCTACCTTCTGGATGAACTTACTTTCTGATGTTTCCAAACTATGACTTTTACTGGAAATGAAACTATATCTTCTGTGGTTCTTCAGCAGACATGCTGTTAGCCATTAATGAGAACCTCTTTTGCAGTTTTCCACTACAGAAGCTCAAGTCTGAGTTTTAAATATTGCACCATTTAACAATACTGTTGACAACAGGTGGAATCCATCTTATTTGAATTAATGATCTCAGATTTTTGCATCTAGTTTGGGTTAGTGATGCAGACTACTCAATTAATAGAAAGACATACATAATTCTAGAGGGAAAACCACCTCATCTTAAGGACGTGTGATTCACCATTTGTAAGTGTTCATCTCTCTCCAGAGTTTATAAGAGTCTAATTATACTGACATTTACCCTCTGCATAGATCAGCCTACATAGGGTGAATTGTAAACATGTAGATAGGTTGCCCTGACCCTCCTATTTAAGCAAATTCATCAGTATACTTATGAACAGGATAGCAAGGGAAGAGCAGAGTGGGAGGCTTTCACTCATCTGGTAGTTTGGGTAGGATTCACTGCTCATGGGAAGAGAATAAAACCCCAAAGTACTTCATACCACACATCATCAGGAAGTAATTTCTTCATAGGTGGCCTGTGGTTAGATAACTGCTTCCTCACTTTAAGATTGGAGTAATTAACCCAGTGAAAACTAGCGCAGTGGGATAGCTTTTAGGTCAGAGAACACAGAACTTTAGAACACATTTTGTCCCCTAAGGACAATAGTACTGACCTGAAGAGGCAGATACTGAGTCACTTATAAAATTTTAATAACTGCTGTAATAATAAAACCTCACTCTCCAGTTTCCTGCTTCACACATAAAAATAAGTGGTAGTTTGTTTCTTCCAAAAATACCAAATGCTTTATAAACATTAAACAAGTTTCATAACATAGACAAAGACATTTTGATATCATGGATATGATAAATGTTTTAGGCCTTGGCCAGCTGTATGTATTTATCTAATTTCCATGGCAAAGACAATGTCCATTTCCAAGATGTTTCAAGAATCTTGTCAGTTTTTCAAAATAGGATGGTTTTTTAATTTGAGAAAAAAAAAAAAAAAAAACAACAAACAACCCAACCCAAATGAAACCAATCAAACAATAACTAAAACCATGGCAATTTAAATCTATTAACACTTAACCAATTTGTAGTATTGTAATAAAAAACTGTATGTATATTATAATTTCTAAATCTATGGGGAGAAAATTTTTTCTTATTTATGGGCTGAAAAAAAAAAAAAAAAAACCCAAACCAAAACTGTGCTCGAAAAAATCTGTTACCCACACATTCTTCATGCAACCACTTTTTGCAGGTGATCTGGGCCCAACAAGATCCTCATGCAGTCAGACCAACCATTAAACAGCAGAATTTTGTCAGGGGAATCTGGCATCTTTCGTAATAAAGAAACACTGGTGTTTTCTAGAACAAGGCCATTTTAAGGCTGAAATAGGGAAGCAGCAACCTCACTAAGACAAAATATGAGAAGAATTTTAGGCAATCAACAGTGCAGAAGTAACTTAGGGAACACCATGTAAAGAACTCAATCTATTCAACTCTTATAAATTGAGCAACAATTTATCCAATTGTTTCAAATTTTATCTGAATTGTAACAAGCTATGTATTATTTATAGAGTATTTTAAGGACTTGTTGGCTTTCAGATTAGGAAGAAAAATATCCCACTGCACTCATATTCTCACAATTAAAAAAAAAAAAAACTGCACTGAAGAATTTGAGAGAACGGGAAAGCACAGATGCTAAAAGTTTCAGACATTATATAAAAAGCTCCTCTGATTCAATATTGCTATTATTTTGAATGAAAGATATTCAATGGAGAATATTATCAGCTAAAATTAATGTATTGAAATTACAGCAAGATGTTCAAAATCCCTCAATATTAACCTTGTTTTGCTCTTCCTGAGGTCAGAGAGCTATTTCTCAATGAACAGTTACCCAGCAGTTGTCCAAATTAGTCTCTTCTCTCTCCAAGGTAACACTATGCATCCAGTGACCTTCATTCACAATTGCAGTATGTTAAATATTGTGATTCAATGATCTAAATTATATTATGTTAAGATGCTCTCTTGCTTGATCAAAAGAGCAATTTGTTGTTGATTCAGTATTTTCCAACTCTGATAGAAGAAATTGTCTCCCTTATAAATATCATTGGAAGTCTGTTTTATTTGTTTTCTTAATGATCTTTATCATCATGAGCCTTTCCCATGAAAATCACCTAACATGTTGATCTACTTTTTCAGGTGTCAATGGTACTCAAATATGTCCAGTCTCAATTGCCATAGCAGAAGACCATGGTTTTTATGGCAACATCCCTCGCCTCCGATACCTTCGCCTGGATGGTAATGAAATTCAACCTCCAATCCCACTGGACATCATGATATGCTTCCGACTACTTCAAGCTGTTGTCATATAAAGATATCACAGTGTCACTCTTGTACTGTAAGAGTGTTAAGATACAAGTTTTGCTGGAATTAAACTTGTTCTAACTCATCAAGAAGTAACAGCTTTATTTGACTTTAACTTTTTTCCTTGCTTGCATCTTTTCTACAACTGGAAAGATAGCTTTTCTTTCAGAAGAGATTTTGAATGTACATGAAACATGTGCTTAATGCTTTACCTAAGAATTCTTAATGCAAATATATTGAAAGTCATCTGTGTAGCACTCTAAATATTCCAAAGCAAATTCTTGTCTACTCCATCTTTTTTGTCAAATGTTACATTATCCTGTTAATATCATTGCTACAGACAAATTTTATTTCCACACTTTCTTACATAGTAAATAACACAATGAATTTGGATGCACTTGGCTAAATATATGTACTAGAATATCATAAGTTGCATGACTACTACTTGTCAGAATTGCCACTCTCTTTTTTAAGATAGTGACTAATGGAAAGCAACCATTTAATATGTAAATAGCTCAAAAACTGTTGTCATCTTATGAAGACTGATACCTTTAAGGCATAAGTATAAGAAGCTCAAAGTCCACGGTAATATACTGAATATATATATTGCTGTATGAATTCATTCAGTGTATGATTTCAGAATTGGTATGCACTTATGAAAACTCAAATCCATGCATAAGGGAACATGAGATAAAATCTTGGTTTATCAAAGCGGCAATTTTCTGCTGTTTCATCCTTCAGTATTTAATTTCTACTTCTGACATAATTTCTCCCTATAGCTTTGTGATAGTCATTGAATATTTGGTTTATTTTATTTTCCATAAGCATAAAACCAAGAACAGTAATGATTGCATATTTTACAGACCAGGTACTTTGTAAAAATTGGAATGGCTAGTTAATATAATGGTCATAAAGAGAAAATTAAAAAATTAAAAGGTTTATCCCCTCCTAATTGCTTACCGAACTAGTCAAATATCTGCAAAGGAATTGTATCAGTTTAACCAAATGCAATGAACTCAGGGCAGTATTTAATTATCTGCTGACTCATACATATGCAAGTAATAACACTGCATTTTAGAAAAGTCCAGGTATTTAGAAAACAACACATCCACAATTCACTAACTAGGGCAATAGCAGCAGGCATCTTTTTATGAAAATTCTTTTTTTTTTTTTTTTTTTGTAGGTTTGCTTTTGCTTTTATTTGCCTTTTATTTCTATTTTTATAAAATAATATTAGTATTTCAGAGCAGAACTTGAATATTAGAGTCAACTATTCACTGGGAGAGTATGACATTTTTATTTCTGATAGCCAGCACAACAAACTATCCATCAGTCATACTATTTTAGTCTTCTTGTAGCTGTAGATAGAAGCAATTAGTTGCTCTTTGATATCTTGTATCTATTCTGACATTTTAAGACTGGCCTCAGTAGCAAGTACTTATAGACTACGCATGTGGTAAAATTTTTCTTTGAAGATGTAACATTTTCTTAAATAGATTTTTAAAAGGATTGAGAACTTTAATTTCTAATATGAAATCTCTTTTGCCTGAAAAATCAGGCCTTACTCTGTTCCATTGCACTTACAGAAATAACCCAGTATAGAAACCCAGCATAGAAATAACTCACTCAGAAATCCTATCACAAAATCATTTATTTTTGCAGTTCTTTTTCTGTGATTGCTGAGAAACTCCTGCCTTTCTAACAAAATATTTTCTGTACTTCTGTGTTCACCCTATATGAAAAAATACAGATTTTAAAAAATCTCTTCAATATGTACGTGTGTTTACCTATATTCTTCATTCAATAATAGCATAGTAATTATTTTTTTTTGACAAAAAAAATCCAAACATCTGACAAAGTTACTAATTAAATTATGATAATAATCATTCTTGTATTTGGAAATTTCTACTTTAAAAAAAGAACGAACATACATACTACAAAGTGAATATTTACATGCATATGTGCGTATTATTGACATTATTTGCAGTTCTAACTGTATAGCAAAGTGTCTTGACATTCCAGCCAAAAATTATGACCCATTCAGACATTATATACATATTAAAACAGAAAACCCTTCCCCAAAGAGATGTCAAGTTTATATCTGAAAAGTGGTGATATGCAAAATCATATAGGAACACTGGAGTATCAATGTACTCAATTTTCTGGGTAGGGGCACTCTATAATGAAATTAGGGGCATATAATCTGATGAAATCACTTTTAACAGTTATTTTCCACCAGCTGACCTGATAGTAATTGATTTTTCCAATCCACTGTAGGATGGAAAGCCTCATAAATTAGTTCTCCAAAGGTCACTATCATCTTGTAGAACAATCTTTGGACACATGCAAGTTGATGCTTAAGACTTGTCCTGGTCAAATCGCAGTTAATCTGAATGAAGACAAAAATTCATGATACATCCTTGGACAAACTTCTCTTGGGCTGAAGTTTTTGAAGTCATTTACTGCTGCCAAGTGCCCTGTTTTCTATATTTGGAAATCAACCTGCTGATTCCACATCTAGGAACTGCTTTATATCCTCATTTAGGCAATTTACTCCATCTTGATTGCCTCTCCCAGAACCAGCATAAGGTAGAATGAAAAAGAGCTAAATTACTGCAGTGACCTTCATAAGATAAATGATTGGTGTTCGTGCTGCTTTACTGCATGCGTCTATTTGCAACAGTCTTAATATTCTTAAGCTTTCTGGAAGAGTTGGTGAAATTTCCCATTAGATTACAATAGCAGGTCTAAATTGCATTACTGTGTGGAACTGAACAAAGCAGGCTTTCAGCCACACCTTGTCGATCCATTCATTAAGCCAGAGAATTATTAGGGAAAATGTAAAAGACAATGTCCTTTTCTCTGTGAAGGGGGCCCCAAAAACAATGTAAAAAGCATCACTGTGCATGAAAGTCTGATGATAACTCTTTGTAATGCCAGGTTGGTCTAAGACCCTCCGCCAAAATTTCCTGGCTCAGAAAAAATTACGGTCTCTTCTATTGCAAGGAGAAAGGAACAGGCTTCTCAGCTGTCACGTCAGAATCCACAGCTGCTTTCATAAAACAGACATTCATTTCATTTAATTGTCACAGTCCATCACAAACAGTTTTTAATGTACAGAAACACAGACATAAGTATGAACAGCTGAGAACAACGCAGGTCACCTTAAGCACATTGCAGTTGTGGTCAATCAATAACCAAACCATGAACACCTAGTGCTTTGCCAGAAATGTATATTATGTGTGAGTTAATTTTGAATTCATGGTTGTTAACACAGATGTGCTATCACCTCAGCCCAGGGTACAGACAGTTGCTCTGTAAAGAAAAGCATTAGAACAATATGAGAGGCTCAAGAACTGAGAAAGACCTAGACATTTCTGGCATGTCTGCCAGTTTGATTGCTTGATGTTTATCCATCAAAAGACTGTGTGGTTTTATAACGCAGCTGGCTCTGCAGAAAGAAAAGTCTTTTAGAGATGCTGCCAGCATAGTTAAAAATTCAGCCATATGCCTAAATCTCCCTGTTCCATATTCTGGCATTTTCTGTTTCTTTCTCAATATTGCAAACAGTTTGCTACCACTTTCTTCTTCAACATTTTTAATGAAAAACACCACCAGAACAATCATCTGCAGATGCCAGGGACCACAGCAGCTTGTTTGACACTTGAAGGAAGAAACACAAACACTAAGAGGTAAAAATTTGTAAGACAACTAGAAAGCAGATTTGCATGATTGTAATTACTGACTCCAACATATATCTTGTGCCTTGTTGCACCCAAATGGTTCCCAGTGCTTGCCACAAATGCTTGCTATCACGTTTCCTGCCTAGAAAAAACTATGCTGATATTATATTGCAGCTAGTTTCACTAGCTATTTGTAATCACACTATTATAACACTCAAACTGCTGTCTTGGTTGCTGAACAGCTAATATCCCACTTCTGCTGTTTGTAGCAGAGAATTTCTGGCAATGTCAAAGTCAGCACATAAACATCCTCCTGTTGCCTGAAAGTCTCCTAATTGCATCTTTTTCCTTCAGAATTGCTTACCCATTTAAATTGAAAGGGTAGCTCCACAACATACCAAACTGTGTGGAATGATACTCAGGAACAGTACTAACCACTTTAGGTCAAGCATCTGAAGCAATATGCAGCATCTGTATCATGTTCTGCCTTAGCTAATTTACTTTTTTCCCCATTAGTATAAGTAATATTGCTTCTGAGTCTTGTGCTTTCTCTGTCAGTGCTGGTTCAAACAGCTCTATACTGTAATGAATTTGAAACCTTTCCCAATACAATTGTTTCTTACACTCCTTGCACTGTTGCCAGTTTCTCAATATTTTTGTCTCGGTTTCTGCAACATATGCATTTGACCAACTTATCTGTCTCTCAGCTTGAATTAGTTTTGTTTTGTCAGTGCTTTGCAGCTTCAGCATGCTTCTGCATGCTGCGCTAAAGGCAGTTCTGATATCCTCAATTTCAGATGCAGTTCACTTGCATCTGTTTTTTTCCAGGGGAAGCTCCATCTTGACTACCATAGCTGAACAGCATGCCCCTTTGCTCACAGCATTCACACCTCCTCCTGCATACGTATGTGGATCCAAGCTAATGCTGCTGTGTAGATGATGTATACCTGGAAACCTCTTTTCTCAGGCTTCCTTTTCTGCTCTCAATCTTTTCTGTAGGAAAATTAGTGAAGAATCTGGAATCACATCTTCCACAAACAAAAGCTGTTCCTAATTAAGGGCTGGAGTAATGAAAGTTACATGTGGAATTAGCAGCTTTCAGTGAAGCTAGGCTTCTTCAATAAATCATTTATTCATTAAAATGCTCTACCACAGATTTTATGATCAGTGAATTCAGAAAAAAATATGCAAATACTTTCAGACATGGGAAATTAAAAAAACCCAAAAAAACCAAAAAAACCCACCTCAAAATCAATCAGTAAATCATTGCTCATGTCATTATTTAAGAAGCCGATTGCTAAGACATCCATGTAGCATGATATATCCCTCTCCAGGAAATGAACCACCTGATTTTGTCTGAAATCATTTTACTACTGCTAGGAAGAGTATTTCAAGGAGGGTAATCTCCTTATGATTCAGGACTTCAAACAATCACTGATTCTCTGTCCTGGCAGTGAGGACAGCCTTCATGGTATTACAGGATCTAGGCTCAAATCCTTGTCTGCATCAGAAGCAGTGAATTAGAGAGTAGATTTTTTTTTTCTCTGAGGAGGCGGTTTTCAGCACCAGACTGGAGGTCCACTCTGGTTTTTGAATCCTAATATTTATTTCTTTTAATGACAGGAACTGCTTCAAATTAGAAGGCTGGTAGTGAGCTTTCCCAACACTGCTTAGCAGCAGAATGAGCAGGCACAGAGCCCTCAGATTTCCTGTCTCTGAATTACTGGTCAAATGGAAAAATGAAAGCTGTTGATGAGGATTTTCTCAGAAGGTCAAGGTGTTATGGATATTTTAAAAATCTAGTCATTCATATGTTTGTTTTGGTTTAATAGGAGTTCTTCAACATTTAATTTAAACTACAATATATAAACACGGTGCGATGTTTCTTTTCCATTTCAAAAAGAAGAAAATATTTAATTCTTAGTCAAATGGACATAAATATTTTTATATTGGCCTGACTATCAAATAAACAAAGAGAAAAGCCAGTTTTCTGTTCTTGAGACAAGATTTCCATGCTTTCTGTTTTTCCTTTTTCCTTTTTTTTTTTTACAACAGCCACACACTGATCTGAATCTGAATGTCCATGAGCTACCTGGAGAAAAGATACCTTGCACTTCTGAACTTCTATTTGCACAAGGGAGTTTGGTGGCTGAATAAGGGGCAAGGGAAGAAAGGATCCTGAGTTGGTTGAGGAAATTTTTATGGCAGCCACTGTACTGGAGGCATGAGCCAAGGCTCTTAGATTAGGACATCTAAACAAAAGGGGAAGGCAACCTAAAAATAGGGGATTCTTCTTAATTAACTTTTGGATTTTAAGTTTTTCATAAGGTTCATAAAATCATACACTATCCATGTGAAACAGGACTAAAAGTGTTACTTTTTTTTTTTAAACCAAAGCTGAAATTCTCTATAATCAGTGACTTGAGCTGAGGAACAGAATTTTACCATTGTCACTACCTCACCCTCACCTGGTTCAGTGCCATTTGCCAATGAGTACATGTAATGATCTGTTGCAGCTGCCTTGAGCCATGCTAGCTCAACTCATGTTTTAAGATGGGAGATCTTTGGAAACCTATGCATGAAGCTTGGACAGTTCACTGTTGAGATGTAAAACCAGGAAGACTGTTTCTTCAGAGGGAAGAAACAGTGAAAACCTCTGAATGCAGAAATGGATTTCCCCCTTCCTCAAAACTGGATCTTTTGTTTTCATTGGCTTACTTGGGATTTTCAGAGCTTTCTGTTAATGCACAGAGATTTCTCCCTTCTTGTTTACCTTCTCAGGGGTAAAGAGTATATTGGTGACACGAATGGGTTTGTGACAGTATTTTTTTTCCATACTGACCACTGTGATTGGGTCTAAATTGTCATCAGCCAGCCCCCAAGACTCCAGAAGCTATTTAAATATCGCTGTTCAGGAACAGCCCAGAAATTATAGATGATGCTTATGTAAACATATCCTTTGTTTAAAAAAACAAACCAACAACCAAACAAACCAAAAACCCCCAAACCCCACATCACCTTTGGAAGCTGTTATTTTATTGTTTTCAGGGAGAATATGTCAAATCATATAATCATAGAATATTTAGGGTTGGAAAGGACCTTAAGATCATCTAGTTCCAACCCCCTGCCATGGGCAGGGACACCTCCCAATAAACCATATCACCCAAGGCTATGTTCAACCCAGCCTTGAACACCACCAGCGATGGAGCATTCACAGCTTCCCTGGGTGACCCATTCCAGTGCCTCACCGCCCTTACACTAAAGAATTTCTTCCTCATATCCAATCTAAACTTCACCTGTTTAAGTTTGAACCCGTTACCCCTTGTCCTATCACTACAGTCTCTAATGAAGAGTCCCTCCCCAGCATCCCTA
>JAOEHX010018571.1:0-17187 GCA_025448015.1 Bolborhynchus lineola | reverse complement strand
TTCCGCACGTATGCAAGGGAATGTTCTTTTTCCTGGGATGGGATGGTAGACATTCCCTACAGAACAGAGCTCAGCAAATGTTATATATATATATATATGTGTTCAGACATATATATAGTGTTCTTGTGCATTTCTCCATGTGTCAGAATGGATGTTTACAACAAAGCAGTTCTAAAGGGACACTGTGAGGTTTTATTTTTTTCACTCTAATATAAAACAGAGGTTGCATTTTTCTCCAATTCAATCGCCTGCTCTCCTGGTCATACTTTAGCATAAATGCTGAAGAGAAAAGCCATCCTTGTAAGTTTTCAATATTTACTACTCCAAGATACTATCAGCGATGCAGGTAGAACGTTTTTGAACTCTCATTTCCACAAGGGCCAGACTATCAGGTGCATATCAGCGCACCAAACGGAACAGCACCCTTGAATCAGTGATACTAATAAATCACTGGTGTGTTGATGTCATACAGCACGGTTCAGCAGTTTAAAAGCCTCTGTGAAGACAGATATGGGTTTATAAGAGACCAGCTTTAAAGTTTCACTGTAGATTTTTAACCTGACAGTGTCCCTTCAGATAGAAGTACATAACTGGGCTTAAGAAAGGACACCCTCCTACAGGCATTTTGTTTTTATTATTAAAAACCAACAGTTTAAAAACCATTCAACAGAATTTAATACAAATTGCCGCTGGGGAACAGCATTTGTAAGAGTGAAGCTCTAAATCACTGCTCCCTTAACATGGCTTTAGTTATCACAATAATACATTTGCACATTGTCTTAGGTCTTTCATGGCAGCTCCATGAAGAAGAGGTTCTTACACTGCTGCTACCCTCTTATCAGAGGTCACACATGGACACAAAGATGTTTGTTCTCAACATGTGTTGCAGTCAGGCTGTGTCAGAGTTCTGCCCACAATGCCTGTACCTTAGGATTTCAGTAGCCCAGGTTTATAGTTTGACTCGTGATTACTCACAATATTGCAATGTATTCAAAGTAACAGGGAAACAAACATCAACAGTCACAGGCATGATACATTTCTTTTTGCATTATTTATCACATTCCTAGTTTGCAACAGATTGTTGCCTAAAACACATGTTAGAAAGGCATTTTTTTTTGTAACTAATGAACCTGTCAGACTAATGACTCAGACGTTATTTAAACATTCACAGCTTTAAGGACATTTGCACAGCTGATAGCACTGACGCAGAGTCTAACTGTAACTTAGAAGCCAGCATAGTAACTACCTTCCACACACTGGCAGTAGGTTGTATGATGGCGTGAGATTAGAATAGCATACTATGTTTTATTCAGAAAGCCATAGTAGTATTTGCCATAAATATTGCAAGCCCCATTTAGGAGCGATGGGAGGCTTCGCAAGTTTACAAAGTAATGTTACAGAAAACATAAAAAACAAACCCAAAAACATTTCCGTGCAGAGAACAACTCTCTCACAGTCACTGGATCTCTGTCATCAGCCAGCTGGAGCACAGATGCTACAGAGACATGTGCGGTGCCTGGAAAATCTGGAGGCCTGCTCTGCACTACTGCATACCAGCCTCTGGCTGGTATCAGAGGCAAACACAGGATAATAAATGGTGTCAGAAAGGCAATGACTCTGCCACAGACAGAATTTACAGTCAGAGCTCTGTGAAAATGAAACTACTGTGCGTCACTTTGCAAACCCTCCTATCTCAGCTACGAGGGACTTCAAGTGGAGCAGGGAGGTAACAATGAAAGGCTGAACATCAGGAATGTGCAGGTGTGGTCTGGACTCCTGCAAGAACAAAATCAAAGCTAGTTATGCCTCAAGGACACGATCAGTACCAGTGTGACCTTCAGCATCACCCTCTGTCTAATGCACCCCTGTTGTTACTGGGAGTGAACACTGACACAGCAGAGCTGAGAAGGAGCTGCCGAAACTGCAGGGTCACTACAGGCAGCCTGATGTCGGCATTGACATCAGGCTGCCTGTAGTCATTGAGAGTAACATGCACATGCTTGAAGTGTGCTGCCAAACTGGAACCACGCTCAACAAAACACAGTTACAGCCCCTATGACACAGGCACCCCGGCACCACCCTAATAGCACTTCTGCTAGTGGAGACACAGAAGAACAGAGCTGAGGCCAAATTCATTACAGTAAGCCCAGAAATCAAGTTAACTTCGGGGACCTTGGTATCATGCAACTAATAAACGCTTGCTTTTGAAAAGGCACATTCACAACTTTCCAGGCTGCATGTGCCATCTCCTGAGCAAATCTGGAACAACTGTGTACTATTATTTTTAGCACTTCCCCTCAGCTGAATTCATCTGCTAAGGCTGATAATGTACACGGAGACAAAAGTTATTTATTGTTTTAAATTCTGTCATTCGCTAAAGCAATCGCAAGAGGAACCAAGAAGGAACATTTCAGCTACAACTGATGTCTTTATCAAGTGCCCAGTGAATAAAAACTAGACATCACTGCACAACTGGAGAGCAAAGCTGCTCTCACAGCATTGCATGGATTCTGCACGCTACTGGAGTTGCTCTGCTCTGTATCATTGCTAGGGAAGAATTCAAGTTATTTGTATGAAAGGCAAAAAATGAGGGTAGGCCAGGGTGCCATTCCTGTGTCCATGTAACTTCACACACCTGAATGGCACTTTTGACAGGAAGTGGGTATCTTAAAGAGCTAAAAGTTAAGACTACATAGAAGTGTATGGAGGAGCACAGTAAGAGAGGAAAGTATCCTACCCTTGGGATCAGCCTAACATTACACTAGTACTGATCAGACCTACTTCTACAATCAGGAATACTTCAACAGATTACATTTTTATAAAATATAGGGCTGAGGCATTCTCTATATTTTGTATTATAAAAAGCTTCCACTCCCATAATTTTTAAAATATATCTTCACTGCTAATCATATATTTGCAATATAGTATCTGATATAATAAAAATATATGCTTACTGGATGGGAGCGATGTAGCACTACTGCAGGGACCCTCCTTTGTGCTTTTGAGCAGCTGGAAAAAGTTGGCACTTCCCCTCCTTCCCTTGGTTTCTGAGCCATAAATCTGGATACAGCAACAGCACTCTGGTGTGTCAGCTTTCAGAGTCTTCTGCAAAGCAGGCTCTGACATGTTCCTCAGCTGTCACATAATCTACTGGGCAAAATCCAACCACATGATTCTTTACTACTTAGAAAACCCAGTTCCCAAGCCAGTACTTATTTGGCATTAGAAAGTGAAAGGGACCTGTGCAAGTCATGCAATTGCCTTGTAGGACAAAAGATTCTTCTACAGAAGATGTTAAACTACCCAAAAGGACATATGGGCCTGGAAGCTGGTTCTGAGACTAACAACAATTAAATAGATCCAAATTAAACTTACAGGGCACTTGATGTGGAAACACAGCTGAATTATCTGGGCCCCTTCCTGCACTAAGAAAACTGGAAAACTTAAATAAATCCATAAAGTAGGCAATGCTGTAACATCCAATGGAAAAATACATTCAAATGATGAACCTAGGAAGTGTGTGCTGACCTACACCAAAAGGACCATAGCACATGACCACGGCGCTGCTGAGATGCACTCTAGAGAATCAGTTGGTGTTCCACTATGTGCTGGACTGCAGAAGGTGGCTGGTACCACTGCAGGTACTCATCTCCCTGTACCAGCCCTTATAATCTTGCCTGGTCTTGCAAGAACTTACCATCATTGAACAGAATTTGTTTCTGTAGTTTGATATTTATATATGCAACACATACTTTTTTTTCTTTCTGGCTCACTCTGACGAAGATGAAGATTCTCTGGTTAAATGTGGTCAGAAGAATCTCTACAGAACAGGATTTGGCACCAGTGCATGTGAGAGGAGAAGCAGGATCTCTGCAGAAATGGGGATATTTGCTACATGGGCTCTCTGCTTAATGTCCTAGGTACATATATTGTTCTTTTATTATGATTTTTACAGACTGCCTTGGTAGATTTTACTTTTGTCAAAGCAGATTAATGGCAAGGCATCCATAAAACAGTTTGCCCTATGGCAGTATAGACAAAGATTTTTGCTTGCAATAGATTGTTGAGTAAGCTATCGGCATGTGCTATCATAGGTAATCAAGCTTGCTAGATTAAAAGCAGGACTTGTGCCTAGCAAACAACACTGTAGATTACTCATTGAACTTCAAGCAGCAGTCCTCTCTTGTCAGGGTTTATTAAAATATTCACATGCTTCCAAAATGAAACAAAGGTCCACCGGTGTCTCCTGCAGAGAAGAGGTGGGATCGGTTGCATTCAGGTCCCATTTGGTTGGACATGTCATACAAAATCCTCACACACTGAACATGGCTGAGTTGTAAAAAGCTTTCACCCAGAAAGGAGATCTTTGTTACACGGAAAGTCTCTGACTCCTCCAGCGCTCACCAGGCACCGTTACATCACGTTCTCAAAGAGCTGTAAGGATCGCATGATATTGTCATCCTGAAAACAATGAGAACACGCTTTTACAAAGACAGCATGGACAAAAGTGACTTGTAACTTGCATGACATGGAGGAGCTCTGCAGCTGCAACTGCAGGCAACAGCCTTGCTTTCATAATGCTTTCCATCCTCGATGAGCTAGAATTGATTCAGTGATGGGGTTCTGATTCAGTGAAATAGTTGTTTCTGACACCTTAGTCAGTTTGAAGCGTGCAAACACAGGATCTTCTCGTAAGTTTGATGTTCAGCATGGGCTGTGCTTCACTGAAGAAAACCAGAACCAGCACTGAGCTTGTGACTGTACTGAGCACTCCAGTGCATTCCATGGAACCTGAATTTGCAAATATGCACATAGCCAATGTGCTTCAGCAACCCAAACAAAACTGCAGTTTTGAACTGATCAGCAAGCTGCCTTGCAGGACTACTTCATTCCAGAAATACAACCAGCTCAAACCCAAAATACAAGGAATCTCAGCCTCTCTGAGGTTCCTAGATCCAAATGAGAAAGTTGGGAGACACACAAGGGAAATGTCAGACTGTTTCTTATTAAGACTCAAAATTGCACTTTGAGATAATAACCAGAGTTATAGTCAAAACCACAAGGGTGATTCCCATGCTCCCAAGAACTAAGTTATTCTGAAAGTTAAAGTAACTGCTTACCTGTGACATGAACATAATTTTCCACAATGAGCAACTTAAGAGCTCTATTGCATCTCCTTGCTCTATTTTATTGTGAGGCCGTGTCCATTTATGTCAGTCCTAAAGCAGTTTGGTGGGCACTAGTACAAGACATCACCTTGCATGGGGAATCACTCAGCCTTTCTAAAGTAATGCAGGAGTTCACTGCTCACAAACCATATTCTATGAGATGGCAGAGGTAAGCATTATAATGCACTTGGTTTTGGGCTTCATAAAGAAGAAACAGCAGGGCTTGCTCCCATCTATCACAAAACCGCAGGTAACAGTGCATCAGTCTGCACAGCCTCTAGTGCAGGTGTGTCAACAGGAGGAATCAACTCTAGGGTAGAACATTAATCAAACTATCACAGCGAGAAGTAAAGCTGCTTCAGTACTGAGACCACTAATCACACGCATGCAGCCAAGTACATTATGAATGTGAATAACACACAATACCAATGATCAAATTAAATACAAAGAAAAAAAGAAGGCAAACAATCAGGAGGGACCAAGAATGAAGTAAATGAAAATAATTAGCTTCTATTATGCATCTGCTAACAAGGATTTTGCCACCTGAAGTCCCTAAGAAGCAATCTGGATGTTGCCAGAGCCAGACTAAACACAGAAGCAGCAGGAAGCCAGCTTAGCCCTCCACCCTGAGTGTTTGCCCATTGCTCAGGTACAGAAGAGCTGTCTGACTGCAGAGCAGGGAAGATCTTTCCAGGGAAACTAAAATACATAGGAGGACTGCATTGTAATTTTTTGCACCAGTGTAAACTTTCCAAAACGCAGAGGCCATCATTGTACCAGTTAAATATTAGAGTCATCTCTAACCAAACATTCACACAATTAATTACAGTCTAAGACAGACACTTGGCCCACTCCATGTTAATGCAGATGCTTGTCTTTGTGACACTGCTAAAACATACACCTTACATAAAGAAATAAAGCACAGTGCTGAGGCGCTGGCACAGGGTGCCCATAGAAGCTGTGGCTGCCCCATCCCTCACAGTGTTCAATGCCAGGCTGGATGGGGCTTGGAGCAACCTGCTCTAGTGGAAGGTGTCCCTGCCCATGGTAGGGGTTGGAATTGGGTGAGCTTAAGGTTTTATTACAAATACTTATTACAGCCAACCCAATGTACCAAATTTACAAAAGAGTTTATTGCCAAACAGACAAATAAATTAAAATCATTGCTGTCATTACAGCATTTGCTCTGAATAATTGTCCATCAAAACATCAAGTGCTTTCAGAAGCTGGCGCTGCAATTGGAAACTGCTCTGGGCAGTTCCAGCCACACAGTGTCTGCTCCTATCATCCAGGGGCAGCACATAGAGACAGTATCAGCCTCTTAAAAACCCAACCACCCTACCCATGGAAGGGAAAAGACAAGCAGAAGACCTAAGGAAGCTTCAGGGTGTTAGGAGTTTTTCTACAGTTATCTGCTTTTCTACATGATCAGGTGCTGCAGTTCACTCAGGAAAATGAAAGAAAAGGTTTCACAGAGCACCAACAGAAACTCCATTTTGAAGCTGTTTTTTTCAGCAAGCAAAGGAAACCTGGGATCCCGAGCAGGATCTTGTTTCAAATGCCGGGGCATGGGCTAGCCCTCTCATTGCAGTTATAATTTCGTCCTTACCTCCTGACACGATTCAATAAACTCATCTAAAGTTACAACACCATCTTTGTTTTTATCCATTTTCTGCAAAATAAAAGAAAATGAAATAATTGGTTCCATAGCTAGCACTGCTGTTACAGTGTAATATCTTATTTGATGCAACTGGATTAAACCTGAGGCACTTTACAAGCCTAGATTACAGACTCTGTCATTGATTAAATGTGCCAAATGCTAAAGTACACAGCAACGTCTGCCATTATTATGTCATTTATTTAATCACTGCCTCAACAAACAACATCCATAGTCCTGTCTCACTTTATGGGCAGGTGAGAGAAGCGCAGAAGCCCTGCAACACATGCACAGGCTTCAGACATTCTGGATATGACACATCCCAAAGCAAAGGGTTGGGCTAAGAGACAAATGAGATGCCTACAGAGCCAGGAAATCAGCAGACACTGTAGTGCCAGGCTGAAGGGCTGCTAGTGTTTATTTTTGAATTTATAATGAGACATAGGATTGAACTTGGGGCTAACTTTATTGTAGAGTATATCAGTGCGTGGTTCAAACGTTAAGAAAAACACATCAAAATCAAGTACCTGGAAGAACACTTCTACATGCTGCCTTGGTGCATCTTCCTTGAGCACTGGATAGGTGTACTTTCCCATCATATCATAAATTGCCTTTACAATATCTGTCATTTCCTGCAGTAGTGTCATGCCAGCAACAACACAAAAGGAAAGTTAATAGAAATGATAGCACATTTTTACTTTTTACTGCTCTTTTCTCCACCTTCCTGCTCTTATTACAAACCAGCAGAGAGAATACATGCACACGTGCATGAAGACAGAGGTACCATCATATACAAGTCCAACTATAAATGAGTGCTTCTTTCTGGCGGTGCCATGACTTGGCCATAGCCTTGTTGGAGGCTCCTGCAGTGCTTGCACAAACCACCACACAAGTCCATGACCAGTGACAGTAACTGCAAACCCCCAAGGTACATACACCAGTTTGACAAGATAGACCAATATGTATTTGCAAAATATTCAAGGTTACCATGCTCAAAACCAAGGCTCCCCACACAGGGAACAAGCAATCCCAGAGGAGAAGATAACACCATGTGACAACACAGGATTCGTGGGTGGTGTGATTGCATCCAGTTCTTCAACAGTATCTCCTAGGGCAACTGTAAAACCTTTGTGCCTCAGTCACCAATAACTACTGTCATCAGGTAGCCATAAGTTGGGCTCCTGTCTAATGCAATCCATTAAAGCCACTATAATATAGGAAAATATGTCTACAAAATCATGCATTATAAGATCACTGTGCACTTCACTTAGACATAGATAAATGCTCAAACCCAGTCTGGTTTGCATTTAAACTAGATGCATAGAAAATTAATTGTTTTCTGCAACAGAAACCAGTTGTCCTTCTTCAGCAGTCACCCTTGTTCATCAGGAACAGCCTTACCTCCTTGTTTATGTAGCCATCCTTATTTATGTCATACAGGTTAAATGTCCATCTAAGCTTTTCATGAGCAGTTCCCCGCAACAGAATGGACAATGCCATCACAAAATCCTGTTCAAGGCAGAGAGAGGTGTGAATTTCAAGAATATCTTTTTCTAGGTCACTTTCTTTATATAATGCTGGTTAAAAGACATATTTTTCAGATATAGCATATGGCTTTCAATCTCTTCTGACTCCCTTTCCAAAAATGTGTCATCTCTGACTGAACTCAGTGGCCATACTATCCACTAAGATACCCCAAGTACTGTCACACTAATAAATGTGTATGTGATAACCATTCAAACCAGAAAAGCAAAGCACTCAACTGCAGCCAGTGTAAAAGCCAAGCTTATGATATGGGTTAGGCAGCTTAGCAAGGCTGGAATGCAGGAAGACCGAATGGGTGCTGCAGCCTTAAGCTCTCCTAGTTCTGAGAAGAGGGTTGTGAAAACGTCAGGGGCTTAAAAACTGTTCCAGTCCAAGGCAGGTGGACTTAGATTCTAATGTTGAAGGCAGGGGCTGCTCTGGTTCCTCAGGCTTGCCAAGAGCAGCACAGAACCTGGAACACCGTTCTTGCAACCCATCCACACTGACTGTGCTCTAAACACTGCATGGATGTAAGCATGGCAAAATACATGTAGGGCTTTTCCAAGCTTCCCTGCTGCAAGGAGTTGTCACTCAAATTGCCCCTGCCTGATTAAACACAGATGGACCCTGACTGAGGAAGTAGAAGCCGATGCTTTTTTACCTCCAGATCTAGGGTGCTGGTGAAGAAAGGAAGAAACCCATCATTTTTTTCTATGTGCATCTTGAGAGAGATAGAGAGAACTCAAACTCCTCTAACACAGGGAGCCGCAGGTTTTGTTCTCTGGCAAAATCTCTCAGACTTGACCAGATACGATTACCACCACTTGACTCAGGCTGAGACGCAGCATTTGAATTGTATTTTCTTGTTTACAGCAAAGTTATTGTTTCCAGTAACTCTGATTTACTGTTCATACTGCATGGTGGCTCAGGCACTGCAAGCAGCATTGCTATGGGGAGTTGTTAGTACAGGCAGAGCTTCAAGCTAACAGAGCTTTACAGTTCCTGATACTTCATTTAATGTACTTGATCCTTCCTATGTTATCTCCATTAGATGTGCATGGGGCAGGGCATCACTCAGAAACCTTTGCTCCTTTTTACCAAGGCTCAAATTTGCTGAACAGTACAAAAAGTACAAACATGCTGATGCCTGACAACCACTAAAGACACGTTTGCCAGGAAGGAAAGCTCAGCAAGCCTTTTAAATACTTATCTAAGCATTTTCCCGTGTCTCAGTCTGTTCAGGTTTCTGGAAGATTCTGAGTAGCTTCTATATGCAAAACTCCCACTGCAGCCAACTCTACAGAGACCCACGTATGCATGTGATAACATTCCCGTTTTACATTTGATAAATGAACAGAGTTCTCTGTGTTACCTGGAAATTGCTAGAGTCCTTGGCCATTTGGCAGCAAAGGCAAGACTGCCTGTGGTTCCTAGTTTTATAATCACAGTAAGCTGTCTTCAAATCTATGAAGTTCATCCTTTACAAGTCTGTGGCTTAACATGTCCCTTTGCTGCACTCCTACAACTGAGTGTGAGCCTGAGGTATGGCTGTTTGTAGTCATGGTAACAGGCCTTTTAGTTAAAGGTTTATAGTTTCCATTTGGTACCAAGTATCTGAAAGGCTTGTTCAATACACCAAACAACCTTAAAACAACCCGTATTCCAGGAATGTACAAATATGACAATTCAGACATGCAATGCATGATGACTGCACAAGACACAAGATGTACAGCTTTTCTTTGATATCCAAATTCTCTGCGCAACTCCATCTGCATAAAATAAAGTGAACCAGAATTTAAAGTGTCAACTGACATTAGACTGAAACCTCTCCTGCATAATCCAATGACTCCTACTAGTTTACAATGAAGAATGGATGGAAAAGCTTGAAAACACAAAATGGAGGGGCATAGAAGGAGTATGCAAAACAATTACCTCAAACTTCACTGAGCCATTTTGTGCGGTGTCAAAAGCATTAAAGAGATAATGTGCATACATGCTAGCATCTGAAAAACACAAAGGGCACTCATGGGTACAACAGTTCACTCTAATGCATTATAAAGGTTCTAAACAACATTTCTTTTGCATAAAACCCAGCCTTGTAGCAATGCCAGATATTCCATGAACCAGTAAACATTAGCATGGACTTGCATAATCCCCACACCCTTCCTTAAGACAGCCTTGAAATGTAAAAGCGTTTATCACAGCAGAAACGATCTGGATTATGGGGCTGGACCTGAAATAATGAGTTAAAAAAACCAAACCAAACCATCCAAGAGTATCTCTGCGGCAAATGGAGTGGTAGCTCTGGTCAGAAGTACAGCAAAAGTATCAAAGAATGATTCCAGCATGTGGCATGTGTGCTGCCTTCCGCTGCCTTCCTGCGTTGTGTAGAGAAGATCCCCAGGGACTGTCCAACTTTGGAAGAGCCTAGCTCCACTTACTTGAGTTTGGACCATGAGTAATAAAAAGCAATCTCAGCTGAGGTATAGTTTTGTCCTTTTGAAACTTAAACTGATTTTAGAAAATCCTTTCTGTTATGAAGAACAGTTTCTATGTCCACGTGAAGGATGGCTGTTAAAGGGGTAAAATCAGTAACGGTAGCAGAAACAAATCAAAGAGGTGTATGACTGTAAGGCCTTCCCTGGCCTGGTCTTTGTTCTGGAGGCAATTCACACTACTCTCCTTAGTATTAAAGCACAACTATTCAAGATGGAAGCAACTGACACTAAATGCCCTTAATTATCTCATTGCCGTTTTACGTGCCACACATTTTTTTGCCTCTAGCGCGCAGCATTACTGAAGCCTGAGTCTCCCTACTCAGTGTATGGGCATTGAGGTGAATGAAGCCTGGTGCCCTATGCTAGGCAGGCAGGCAGGCAGGCAATATGATCCAGCATCTCTTTATTCTGATCTCTGTGAAATGATCATGTGGTTTTACATTATTCAAATCCAGGAAAGTGCAACAGTATGCAGAAAAATCAAATGCTTCAGTTACTGTCATCCCTAAGGACAGAATACACGGGTCTGCAAAGAAAAATACTCTCTTCTACATTTCTGAGAAGGATTCCGAAATAACAGCTTCATAATTAAAAACACCTATGGGACAATTCTAAAAGCTCCCATTAAGCTAAACAATGACCTAAAATATTAAACTGGATGCTTATTTTCAACAGGGTAAAATAAAATACTATATTCCTAGTATTACCTGAAACCTTATTAGGAAAAATGAAAACCTGTCAAGGATAGGAGCACTATGTAACAAAAATGTCACAAGCCTGGGATGAGACTGCACAATGTTTTTGTAACCCAGAGATGTTTACTCCCTCTGGGACGTACAAGTTTATCAGTACAGAGAACCATACAGGGAGCCAAAGAGGAAAGATCTCTGAGGCATCTGAACTCTCCCAATTGATGACACTGAAGTTATGCAAACAGTTTGGAAACCAAGTGAAAGAAAACAGTACAACATATGAAATCACACCTGCTGCTAAACTGATACATCGTTAAGCATGGTTGAACTACCACCATCATTGGGGGGGGGAGAGGCAGAGCTCGAGGGAATGGAACACCAGAAAAAAGGCAAGCCTTTGTCAGCCTCAGTAGAGGTGAGAACAGTTGTTTGTCCAAGAAAAGATGAAGTATCTACGCCTGCCTGTTTTTCATGCATGGGAAGGCAGAAGTCACCCGAGGTGTGCCACAAAGGAGGTAGTACAGTTACTTGGGGCAAATTGAAAACACAAAACGTATCTATAAATACATTCAGACCAGACTGAAATTTAACGTAAATATCTTATAGGTGTGCATCTTTGAGGCCACATACATTGTGAAACATAAATATAACATGGTTTGTCTTGAAATTTAGTTGAAAAAACACTTGTTAATGGCTTTCTGAAGGTACCTGCACATGCACACATAAGCTTTTGCAGAAACTTCAGCCATTATTCTATAAAACGTGCATTCTGCAGCTACTATAGAGTGGAATGCAGAATCATAGAATTATTTAGATCGGTAAAGCCCTTTAAGATTATCAAGTCCAACCATTAACCCAGCACTGCCAAGTCCACCACTAATCAATGTCCCTCAGTGCTACGGCTACATGCCTTTAAAACACCTCCAGGGAAGGTGATTCCACCACTGCCCTGTGCAGCCTGTGCCAGTGCTTGACAACCCTTGTGGTAAAGGCATTTTTCCCAATACGCAGTCTAAACCTCCCCTGGTGCAGCTTGAGGCCGTTTCCTCTTGTCCTATCACTTGTTTCTTGGGAGAAGAGACTGACCTCACCCTACTACAATCTCCTATCAGGCAGCTGTAGAGAGCAGTAAGGCCCCCCCTGAGCTTCTTTTTCTCCAGGTAAAACATGCATTTGAAAAAGCTTTGAATACAGAATCTTTTACTAAAAAGGCCACTTAAACCCATGCCTCATTTCTTTCAATTTGAGAACAGTATCTCCACAGAACATATTCAGTTAGAACAACAGAGATTATTGATGTCTTTCAAAGGTAAGAATATGTTGAGAGGTTTAATACAATCCTTCGATATTCCAGTACGTGACATCACCCTGTTCTTAGTCACACAAACACTAAAATGATCATTTCAGGTAGCTAGGAGTTCACACATCAATTAGGAACTGCTTTAAGAATTTTAGGGAGGATTTGATTAATCTGCAGGCCAAAATGAGGGCTGGGATTCTTCTGTGCTAGATACAAGATGCACAGCAGTGCACAGCAGGGGAGCAAAGACACACAGAGGGGAAGTGATTTAGCTTTCTGCCATCCAGAAAGTCAGTACAAACACCCCATCAATCCCCAAGTTCCATAAGGGACTTGGGGAACAAAGAGCTGACAACTACGGGCAATCTTTAATGTGGATTTGTCTATTTCTGTGAAATAACTGTTCAACTGCACTAAGTAATTTTATGACACAATGTTTGTGTTTCTGTTTAAGATCCTGCAAAGGTTGAGCTTAATTCACATTTTTTACACAGATTACCTGAAGGAGTTTTGCAGCCAGCTGGCAGTAATGAATGTTGAGGCATGCTTCAAGAAACCTGCCAAATGCAAAGTACTCTCCTTACCTCCATGCGGAAAAAACTGTGCATAGATCTGTTTAAATGCCTCTTCATTAACAACCCCACTAGGACATTCCTGTTGGAAAAACAAAAAGAAGAACAAATATCAAGCAAAAAAAAAAACCCAACACTGTAAAGGTTCATTTGCAAAACTCTACAAGCCCAAAGAGAGCAATTAAACAAATGACACTGCTGTTCTCCCAACGCTCTGGGCGTGCAGGCTGTGCAGCTGGAGACATTAAAATCATTCTGAGTGCAGCTTCATCTCCTGCTCTTGTTTCACCATTATTAACATTTCTTAACAATATTTTCAGCAGTGTTTAATCACTGCTCTATAGGACAACCAGGAAAAGCAGCTCATGCCTTCTGTCAGGTGAAACTTCCATCATACAATTACAGATAACGTTAGTGCCAGCTAACAGTGCCTGGTCTGATACCTCCACCTATATGAATTCATTAATCATAGACTCCTAAAATGGTTGGGTTGGAAAGGACCTCAAGATCATCCAGTTCCAACCTCACGCTAGACCATGTTGCCAAAGGCTCTGTCCAACCTCAATGGCTGTCAATGGAAGACTGTATCCAGAAACACGACACCAGCTCCGTGGAGGCTAATGGTACAGACTATACAGGTAAGTCCATATGAAGAAGCATCAGTATTAGGCTGATAAAGATTAGGCCATTCTTGACCTGCTTATCCACTCAGTCTTCCACAAACTTCTGAGAAGCCAGACTGTGCCCATGCACATTTTGTAACCTGTGGGGTTATTTGACTTCTAAGCTCTGGTACTGGAATGTAGGGCATTGCATTTCACTTCTGGCTGATTCAAATGAAGGCAAACTCTTAGGAAGAGGGTGATAGACTTTCCGTCCTGAACTTCCTGACCTGCTAAGTAAGTAGCCCCATGTGGAAGGGAAGAGGGGATTATGTCTGGAGGGCTCATACTTGCTCTACCTCCAGCCAAGCAAAATCCAGGCTGTTATCCTTGTTACCTCTGTTCTGACTGAGATGTTGTGGTAGCACAGACAAGCTTGTGGAAGAACACAAACAAATCTGAAAGAGCACAGTGCTGCGCAGCACCTACATTACATCTATAATGCTGACGGTAGCATTACAGGTTGTTGAATCTGAGATGAGTAAACTTCGGAAGTCTAAGAAAATCCCTTTAGATTTTTGACATAAAAAGCTGGAGGAAGATTCAAGTCTATGACTTATTTATTGATGAGTTCTTTAGATATCTTTAAAGAACAAAAAGGACTTTGATAAGAAATTCTTCCACCATGAAAAGCTTATAAAAGAAAAGAAGCATTTTTCCAGCCTCTGATCTGCCACTATCACCTGCTGCCGTGCATTCCCTAACCATGGAAGAGGACAGAACAAACAAGTGAGATCACTTTATACTGTACAAGTCAAGGAAGAAGAGCAAGGAGAGGTACTTCATGTGATAATGAGGCAGTTCCTTTATCACATACCTGTTTGCTATTGAATGAGAGTCATTAGATTGGAGTTCCTTCCTCCAATGCAGAAATCCTGCTGTATCCTACCCACCATGTAGGTAAAATCCATCAGTGATTTGAGAAGATCTGAGCTAAATAAAGGATAATCTGTTGCTTGAAATCCCTGAAATTATCTTTTGCTATGCATCTGCATGTCCTGACAAGTGCCCTTCCACTGGTTATGTTCAAGCGTCCCAAAGCTGGCGCTATAGCCTTCACCTGGTTGGGGCCATCCCTTCTCCAGCGGCAGTGATCAAGGCCTGTTTCACAGCAAGGGGATAAAAATACCAACTGGATCAGCTAAAGCAAGGGCTGCAAGGGCTGGGCCTTGTGTTTTCATTACAGACAAAACTAATAAAACTTTCTAAATCTGCAGAGCAAAATTCCTGTTCAGAAGAATATCCTCAAAATATGCCAAAGCTCCTACTAAAGCAGCCAGTGCCTGTTCTCTTTGCCACAAGAAAAGTGGTTACTTCTTCTGTCAGTGCCACATCTAATGAGCTAGTAATCATTAGAAGAATAATTAATGCAATATAACAGCTAAAAGAAAAATGCTCTTCTGAAGTTCACATTTCTTAAAGCTTGTAATATAATGTATATTAAATAATCAGCTATTTATTTATAGTGGCTTGTAATCATGGGTCAGACCAAGCACCTGTTAACCAGAGTGCTGCTGTTCCACGATTCACACTGAGCCCTTGCACAACTGCAGAGTATTTGACCAAATTGTCATTCTTTTTAAAACAAACCCTAGCACAGCATTTAACCTTCCTTTCCATCATAGTGCTACTGGCCCAAGTAGCATTACCCCAAGTGAAGATGCAGCTCTTCCTGTATTCTTGATAAACACAACTATTATATTCACTAAGAAGCATCACTTTGCATGCTTAAGGATAGTTTACACATGTTTGGGCTCCTTATTTCCTGTATACTTTCCACAGTTGCAGAGTCCCCTGGGGTCTCTTCCACACTATATTAAAAGGCTGTGTTTACCAAGAGCCCCAGTCCAGCACCATCCACCCTGAGAATGAAGCTGAAGCCTGTGAAGGGCAGGCAGCTGCTGCACACACTGCACACAGAGGAAGGGTTTTCTGTAGCAGTTTTGGCCATTAGGCATAATTAAATTGTCTCAATTTCCACATAATCCTTTTGCTTCTGATGCTCTATCTGGAAACCAAATAAAAAGTTTGCAGCAAGCCTCCAGGAGAGCTGGGGAGAGGCAGCATGGACATTGATCAGCCTGCTTAGCTCAGTGTAACTGGATTGCTTTCAGACACATACACTTGATCCAATTCATTTGCACTTAATTGATCACAATTTTGGTTTTCTAACAGCCAAATAATGCTCAAGTGGCCTCATTAGTGCTCCAGTACTACTGAGTTCAGCTGACTCAGAAGAAATCTCTGTTATGAAAGGAGCAGGTAAGCTGAGCATCAGTTTAAATTCCACCGATGCTAACAAAGCCTTTAATTCATGAAAACATTCTTGGCAGCATGGAAAGGCACAGTGCTTCACCCTAACAGTCTGCCTCCAGTGGCAGAGAATTAGATTCAGGTAAACACCTTTCACTGCTGTAACCTACAAATTACTTACTTTAAAGCAAGAACAGTGTTTCACAGTTTTTTGGATTGCTAAGCACGGAACCAAGCCCTCATTTTCAACAAACATTGGCATTGGCAGCATGAGCCATCCCTTTGAATCTACCCTCTCGGAACTCTTAACTCTTTTCAAATAGGAAACCACAAAGGAGCTGAATCCACATTAAAAATAAAACCCCACAAAACAAAACAACCCAAAAAAGGAAATCAAACAGAGGGTCACTTGCTGTTCTTTCTCCTGCTGGAATCAGAAATTAGCTTCATCAATTGCTTCCAAAGATGAGCACTGTGGACAAGCAGGGATCAGCAGCAGAACTGAAGTGGGGCTAAACATAACCTGCTCATCTGGCTGTTCTCACCTTGCTTGGCCAGAGCAAAGAGGAGCACCCAGAGGACTCCTTCCTGTTCCGTAACTGTTCCCTAAACTTTACTCTTCTAGGGAGTAGAAACTTCCTTCTACTTCCAGCCCATGGCTGTTCATGTCCGTTTTGTTCCTGTGCCTATTTTGCCTTTTAGCTCAAACAGTGCTTGTTCCTGTCGTGGTTTAAGCCGTAAATCAGACACGCAGTTTGTTCACTCACTTCCCCCTTTTTCTTCTCTCTGCTCCTGGAGGGATGGGAAGGAGAATCGAAAGAATGCAACTCCCACAGGTTGAGACAAGAACAGTTTAGTAAC
>JAOEHX010018569.1:3354-49885 GCA_025448015.1 Bolborhynchus lineola | reverse complement strand
TCCTTATATCCAATCTAAACTTCCCCTGTTTAAGTTTGAACCCGTTACCCCTTGTCCTATCACTACAGTCCCTAATGGAGAGTCTCTCCCCAGCATCCCCGTAGGCCCCCTTCAGATATTGGAAGGCTGCTATGAGGTCTCCACATTTCAATGGATAAATTTCCTAGAGCATAGCACAAAATTTCCTTTGTGCCTCACTTTGCAGTTCTGTGTTACCCATTTAATCTTACACTCCTCACAGTGAAGTGGTTCTTCCCCAAAACTGCCCCAATCCTATGCTGTAGTGAGAGGGTTCATCAGGATACTCCCATTTGTCTGTGCCAAGACCACTCATGTAAGTATTTAAGCAAAGCAAACCCAAGAGCCATCCGTAAAGAACACAACTGAGAAGTTCCCTCTGTCTTGTTGCTCCCCTAAAAGTATAAAAGCTGGTTCTCACTGTGATGCAAATCTTTACCCATCTTACCATTCTTACACTAATGCCAGTCCTCATTAGCTTCCCCAATAATTTTCCAGGTATCTCTGCATCAAAATCATCTGTTGAAATTCAGCTGTATTAGATCTACTTAATGCCTGGTGCCTAGAAAATCAATTTCCTATTGGTTATCTACCCATCTATCAGTTGTCTATCAGACTAGGCTGGCTTGAGCTACTCCTAATAAACCTAGTCTGAATTTCACAGGTTGCTTTTACTATATTTTTTTTACCCTGAACACCCTTTTAATTTTTATTTGTCCTTCAAATTTCATTCTAGGCCTCTCCTAACATCAAGACCACGATGGTTAACTGGCTAGGAACAATTTCCCATTTTGCAAATCTGGGTTAGCATCTCTGACTAAGTAGGTTTACAGAAAAAGTAGTTACTGTTAAATTAATGATTTCATGCAATGTGATGAATGAGCCTTTAAGGGTCCTGGGATGGATATGATTTTGTCTATGTGTTAAGGTGCATTGACCATACTGCTCTTTCTTCACACATGGTGCAGCCCCTTTAATTTTCATGCCCCAGTTCCTAACAGCTTCCCTGGTTTTACCCCAAGTATTTAACATCTCATTATAGAAAATTAATTGATGGGAATTTTTTAACTTGATGTTGTATATGAACATCTTTTGTACTTGCTTCTTCCCTTACTGCTTCCTTATGCATCTCTTGTTCGCTTTCTGTTCATGCCACAGAAAAGACCTAGCTGCTTGTTGCCCTTGCAGGAGCAACAGCTTGATTTACAGCAACTCAGCTTGATTTACAGCAACTTCCTCTTTATATCAACCCATGGAGATCTCTTTCTTTGCTTTTCCCAATGTGTTTTTGGTCCCTCTTTCTTCTCAATGTCCCTCTGTCACTTGTCCAAGAAGGGCTGGAACCTTCCCTTGCAAAGTCCATCCAGTTCACTGAAATGATCTGCCTGAACCTCAATGCTGCCGTGCTCCCCTAGATGTGCTTTTCTGGCTCGCCAGCATCTCTGGCTCATCTTAATCACAGAGCAGCCCCTGAGCAGGCATTAAAACATGATGTGAAACTTATTTCCCTGTTCAACACTTCCAGGTCTGGGGTTTGCTTCCTCAACAAGGTGCCTCGTCCATTAAAATGCCTCTTTATCCTCACAGTTCCTAGCTTTAGTTGAAGAGGCAGGTGTGTATGTCCAAAGCACAGAGAAGTGAAAGTTGCTTTTTCTCTTTGCTGTGACAGCATTTACTCATGCTAGTGTAACTCCAAAACAGAGATTGCTGGAAATGAGGGTCAAGCTAAAGAAGGCTAAAGAAGTTCATTCCTCCTGTTGCAAATGGGGATGTTCAGATCATCCAGCAGAGCCTGACTCAGTGCTGTGCCGTACATTTTGGAAAGATTTTTTTCATCTTGTGTGTATGGGAAGCTCAAACTTAAAATGCCTGCCTTTAAAGAGTGGTTAGATTGAACGAGGCTTAATTTGCTTAAATAATGCAAGATTTCACATAGGAAATGTTGTGCCATTGCCATCAGCCCCCTTTCCTCTCCACTGCAGCCACACCTCTGTTTTCAGTGGCTGGACCTGCAAATTGCAAAATATAAGTGTTTTCTTTCCTGAGGACTCCCCTCCTTCTGCTGCCCTCCAGGGAGTTCTCCTGCATGGGTACTTGCTTCTGGGAGCATCCTTCCCAGTGGTGCCATATCTGCAACACCGTCCCACAACAGTGTCTTGTTCTGGGGACTGAGTGGCAATTTGGTCTCTGCTGGTGTCTGCTATCTGGCGTGCTAACTCGGAATGATGATGTGGCAGCAGCGCTGGCGTTACATGCCAGACCGAATGAATGGGAAAGAGATATTTTCATTATTTTGAAATGCTGGATTGATTTCACATCCAGCTGGCACTACTTATAAAACCTCTTTTCCCCCCACCTCTTCAGTTTTAGATACTGTCCTGATTTCACGGGCTGTGATTGTTTCTGCAGCCCCTTCTCAAGCCAGAGCATTTAAGAGAAACAAACAAACAAACAAACACAGTTTGGTTTTTTTTCCTGCACTGACACCATTAGCTGCCCACCACTTTCACAATGAATGTGCTAGTGCTGTCATAAGGCATGTGCTGTCAGTGGGGTTTTCTTCCCACCCCTGCTCTTTAAACATAGCAGAAGTTCCTTTTTCTCTCTAGTGAGAAGCTGAAAAAAATCAGCCACGACTGGCACTGGCACAGGCACCAGATACACCCCTACTCGATAAGAAGTGAGCAAACAGGCTCAGATAAAGCTCCAAGCTCTGGTAATCTGGCCCAGGCCATCCTTGTTTGGTGCATTCATCTGTCCTGCGTCGAAAACATCATTGATTTTATTTTGATTAGGAGATTATCTCGGCCCTGGAGCCTTCCTATGAAATGCAGCAGGATCCACTGCCTCTGCCCCGCCAGCCTCCTGCCTGCATCCCTCCATGAACTGGAGACCCTGAGGGTGATGGAGGCATGGTGGGGAAGGGGAGCAGGTCACTGGACACCAGACTGGGCCTCCCAGCCTTTCACCTTCCCCACACACTGCCACACAGCCTACACCATATTTTGGGAGCATTTATCTCATCTTGCCTTGAATGCATTTACTGTTGGAACCATAATTACCCCTCTAGGCAAAGTACTCTGTTATCTGATGCCCTTCCTGGTGGATGTTTTTTTTTCCAGCAGCATGAACTCAGGTGGGCTTCTGTTAAACACTCATTTAATCCTCCTTCTGCTTGCTGTACCCAGCATTTGTAATTGCTTTTTTATTTCCACCCAAGTGTTGCCCACCCAGTAGCTTCTTCCACCCCAGTGTATCA
This sequence comes from Bolborhynchus lineola, assembly GCA_025448015.1. Classification (NCBI taxonomy): domain Eukaryota; kingdom Metazoa; phylum Chordata; class Aves; order Psittaciformes; family Psittacidae; genus Bolborhynchus; species Bolborhynchus lineola. Next base: position 46,608 of record JAOEHX010018569.1, on the reverse strand, counting down.
GTGGGTTAGAAAGACTGGATACGTAACTAATATTTTAAAGCTTTGTCCACTTGCATGCTTTTTATTCAAACAAGAATCTTCAAAACATAAGAGCTGTAGAAAGGGCTGCAAATGACAATGGAGTCAAGCCTTTCAAATCCGTGAATTTCAGATGATTTCAGATATGTGAACAACAGCCTTTAAAACATTCTGCTCTTGCATGCTTTCGAAAGGTATTCAACATCCATCCAGATGTTACACAAGCTGAAACTTCAGGAAAAAAATGACTAGAGGAAAACAGAATAAGAATATGAACATGAAATATCTCTTCCTTCGCAAAGAATTTCTGAGCTTTCAAGATAATGCTATTAGAACCCTCAGAAATGAGCAGAAATGCCATAAAATTAATAGGAGATTTCATAACTAACCAATGAAGAGATTTCAAAGCCAAAGTAATCTGATTAAATATTGTGAATCCAGTTGGCATCCTCCCATATCATTCTGTATCAGCTGCAATCTTTTTATAGCACAAGCCAAGAGGTGCAAAAAAAATGCACCACAATGGCATACAGTTCCCTGAAATACAATTAAACTTTTATTAGTCAGATTATCCTATAAGAAAAATCACCCCTGATTGAATACATTTATATTCTTTAATCTTATTTGATACCATTAAAAACAAACAAAAAAGAAGAGTAAGAAAACCCCCTGATACAGTGGTTATGAAAAAGCAGGAGCAGTCCTTGAGGATGTGAGAAGAGGAAGGGAAATTACCCAGAAAGGGTATTTGGAAATTCCACGCCCCACTCCTTGGCATCAGATTGAGTGTCTTAGGCATTGACAGAAGCAAAACTGTGGCTTGCTTGTCTTTTAAAATTGTTTTTCCCTTTTTTTACTGATACAAACCAGTGCTGCTCAAAGGGGATGAGTGTTCCTACATGCTGGTGTTCTGGAGCCTCTGACGTGAGAACAGAACTGTTTTCATAGTTAAGGCATGATCCTTACACATTCCCCAGAGTATAAACCAGAAGGCTTACGCAGAGGCAAACACACCAGAAGGACACTGCCCGGCTTGCCAAAAGCCAGTGTTTGGCACAGCAGAAACCAGACCTTCCTCTGGAAACACCAGCCACAGGTTTCCCACTGCGCAAGGCAGCTCCGTTTGCACACATGCGAGAAGGGGCAAAGCTCAGCACACCCTGACACGAGGTAGGGGTCTGGAGGGTGTGTTCAGCTTCTTTCTCCTTCATGGCTGCAGTAGATCTCAAGGAGATAGATTCACCCTGGAACTTGCAGGTTAACTCATTTTTAGATGCCTTACGTAGCTTCAGCAGCAGCTGCATGCACCTGTCATTGGCTGGGGTTGCACAGACCCTTTCGTGGTGCTGTTGCAGTGATCTCCAGATAAAAATGCATAGGAATAAACACACCAGGCTGTAGAATAAAAATAAAATAAAATAAGAGTGCTTGGGCTTGGTGTTGGGAAACAGCAGAAGTGAAAAGCCAAAACATGCTGTGTGTCTGTGAGTGCTGTAAAAGGAACAACCTGTTCGTCAGAGCTAAGGAGCAACTTACTCATCTGAAGTATTTCCTATCACACTTCAGGACCTGAAACACATTTTTAGATCAGCAATAAGGGAAGCAGTGAAAGCATTACCTATTTTTTTTCCAGACCAACCTCTTGGGGTTAAAAGCCCCAATAGTGCATCACAGCTGTGCTGGAGGCAGCCATGAGGTTCCTTCTTGCCCACTCCCCCAAAACCATGCATGGATCCTACATTTACAAGGGGTTAATTTTGCCTGAAGGGGAGGTGAGTTCAGCTTTGCCACCAGCTTCCAGAGCTGTTTGAGTGTTTCCTATTGAACATTCCTATTCTACCTGCAAAATACTTATGGCACATTTCTGCATGGGTAAAAAAGAGAATTGCTTTAATTAAATATCAAAGATCCCTTTATTTTGCAACACAGAGAAAATTTAAAATACCCAGAACCTAAAGTCTGTCTTTGCCCATGGTACTCCTGGCAGAGGGTGGTTTGGCTGCATGGAATTTAGGACTTCAGGATTAACTCCAGTAGCTCACATTGCTCAATTTCACCTTCGTGAACCCTCCTGCAACAAGTCACACACAGTTTTGTAAGTGCCTGGGAGAAAACAAGGAGATTAGTAGCAGCCAGCACACATCAAACTCATCTAATTGTGCTGAGTTACGTCAGGCTAGTCGAAATTTATTTTCATGGCAAGATAGTGGAAGAATCAGTAAATGTCACATATCTTGACTTTCAAAGCTGGGAAAGTATGGTCTAGATTAAATTATTTGAGGTAGTTGCAAGAGTGGCTAGAAAATCATGGCTGGAGAGTAGTTCTCAGTGCCATAGCGTCACCTCACAGTCAGACTGAAAGGACATTTGGGCAGCAGTCTGTGTGCTCTGTCCCAGTTCAGATGGCATTCCATGTTAGGAGTCAAGTTAGACGTTAGGGACTGTGGCTTTCTAAAACTGAAGATAAGGAAGCCCTAGAGAAGATTATGTGAGAAAGCTGTGGTTTCTTGATCGCTGAAGGTCTCCACCATTAACAGATGGGCAGACATCTGTCAGTAATGATGCTGCCCTTGTACAGAAGACAGACCTGAGACCCTGTGGAGTGAGTGCATGCCCTGGGACAGGCAGCATTTCAGAAAGATCAGGGGATGAAGCCAAACTCCTCGTTTGAGGGGGCCTGAATGCCAGCCTGAAAACTGTGGCAGAGGTGCTCCATCCCTTACTTCAGATTGGTGTGTAGGTTCCTGCAGCAATGTACATAGTAGATACATAGCAGATGGACAATCTCCGAAAGATAATCTAGCTAATACCAGTTTATTTGTTTGTTTGCAAAATCATAATGATACTGTCTTTACCAACTTGTTTGGTCTTAAATTTAGTACTCCCTTTGGATCCTTTCTATAAACATCTGTAAGGGCACAGTGCAGCCACAGGGATGTAGCCTGTAAGCCCTCATGAAGTTGAATATATAGTGAGGTTTTTTCACCTCTTCATTGTCAGACAAATACGAAAGCCAAAGCAGACTCCAATTGCACATACCAGCCGTAGAGGAGAGAGCTGTCATCTCAGGCTTCCCGCTCAGCTGATTGACATGCTGATTGATGCACTTAAAACACACGTATATCAATCACTCTTAAGGTTAAGAGCTCAAGGGGGGGAGAAGGGGAACCAAAACAACAGGAAGTTTCCTAAAGAAGAAAAATATTCATCTTCCCCTAAAAAGCCACAAGAAACCCACCCACCTCCCTAAGAGAAAACCCCAAACCAACCGAAAAACAACCCACCAAGCCCAGAAACAAGCCATGAGCAAGTCATATTTTGGTGTCCTGTATTCTCCACTCCCTCATGCTCCCAGGAATCGATTGACTGTCAAGGACTTCGAGAGGTGACATGAATGGCAGCAGGAATAGCTGTATTTTCACTTTCCTTTATCTATTTGTGTGTGCTGTCTACATTATGGCTCAGGGTCTTTATGCCAACTCAGATAATGCACAGCCAGGCAAGGAACATTAAGCAGTAAGTCCAGTTTTAATAGTTTCCTTTTGAATTCCACTGCTCAGGAGGAACACCAGTCTGACAGCTTGGAGGCTGCTTGGTTCCTTTACAGACCAAATGCACAAAGAGTTTTGTAATGCCAAATCTGGCAGTGCAGAGCAGAGTCCAGTTGTCTGGGCAGAGAGGGAGCAAGGGGTAATGTCTCTCCAGCCCAAATAGAGAACTTTTGGGCTGTGGTTCTCAGCATAAGAAGGATTTAACCCCGAACCTAGGCGCTGTATTTCACAACTGCTCAGCACATGTCCAGTGGCAAGGACTGCTGACCAGTGAAGATGGCATTGGACATACATCTGGACAGGGGTCACCTGAAGCTCCTCCTGCACTCAGGCAGCATGGACCCTGTTTCACAGCCATGCACCCCCATCCCTCCATCCCTGGCAATTCAAATTGAGGACAGAGATGAACAGAACTGGTTTTAGCCTTCTTCAACAAACACACAGTAAAACCTGCAGAGAATCCCACTTGTCTGCACCCACAGGGTTTTTTCATCCTAAAGAAAAGAAACAGAGCTGTTTTCTGTTCAGAAATAGGGCTGTTTTCAGCTGGAAAGTGAAAACTATGTGGTAGCTAGTTAAACAGCACATGTGATTAATAATTTACTCCAGGTATTTAGGACTTGAAGCCTTTACCCAGATAATACCAGGAAGGAGCAAAAGGGAGCTGTGCAAGCCATGCATGCTGCACTGGGACCTACAGATGATGATTTGAGTAGGTCAGAGGTGGAAATGATTTACGACTGTTTCAATATAGAATACCACTAAGCTTGGAAGGAGTGGCAAACCTTGATAGCTACCATCATTCATCTTTCCTGTCTCTGTGTTAGTCTCTAATTTTAAAAGTCAGCTTCTTTTAAGAGCCATCATTATGTTTTCAATCTCCAAACCTTCCAGCTTCTCTGGAGAAAGAAATGAGGGGGAAAAAAACATTTTCAGAGCTCAGAAGGAAATAATGGCTTTAGTGTGATTGTTTCCTTCTAGGAGGTGGGATGGAAAAAGATTTCCAAGAACAGACTCAAGTCAGGGTGCGTTTTGTGCTCAGCAGTATTGCTGGAGAATTTACACACCTGTCACCTAATTGCACTTCCTTTGTAAAACAGAAATGACAAACCCAAGACATTTGCTTTTATTGTCTCTCTTTTTTTTCCTTTTCTTAATAGCAAAGTGCTTGACACCCTTTGGAATAGAAACCACAGAATTCCTCCATGCTTTGGGATTCAAAAAGCATCTGCAGTCTTCAAGATGTAAGCAGAGAGAGTTTCCTTTGAGTCCTCAAGTTATCAGATGTTGCAATGTATTATTAAAATCCAATTTAAACTTCGTACTCTCAGGTGCCAGATGGCCAAACTATGTTTGCAGTCCTGGAGTAGAGCTAGGATGGGCTTGTCACATGCTTCTGCCATTGTCACATCCTTTGAAATAGAAATTTCTAATGTCGCTTTGTTTTTTAAGCAGTTGGAAGCCTGTTAACCATTTCAGCTCTAGCATGTCTATGTGCTTTGCAAATCTCTGTCACGACACACAAACATTCCCAAGACTGTATCGATCCTGCTTAATTCTTGCAAAACTGAGGTAGTCCTTAGCCAAGTGATGGGAATACAACTGGGGCTGGACCTTAGTCTTTGTCTGCTGTTCCTCTGCCCTTGTGGCAAGGCCATGAAAAAACAAACAGAGAAGTGATGGGCACAAGAAGCCTACATTCCCAAGCCCTGACCAGGCTTTTCAGCTTGAGACCAAACATGAGGTTGGGAGAAGCTTGTTAAACAATAAAGAGAGAAATCAAGGAGAGAAACTTCTGTATCTCCAGACTTCAGGAGATTTCTTGCCAGGAAAGTTTTGTTATTTCCCACATACCCACATGTGTTTCTCGCTGAAATTTTCTATGCTCCATTACATTTCCCATTGCTTTGTAATCAAGGATTTTAGAAGATAGGGCAACTTTGGGGCTGGCAGGGTAACAAGAACAAGAAAATTACATAGGACATGGCTTGGATGGAATTTAGCCCAATGACATCATGGCTGCATTACAACCTCTTCCAAAGAAAAGTGGCCCCCAGACCACCTACAGAGCATCCTCTCTGCAGAACTGTCCCATGGTTGTCCCTGGGACAGACAGGATGGGGCAAAGGCAGGTGCAACATGGCTACAGGTGAGGTGGGCATGTACCTACCTACAGTCCCATGGGCTGGAGATCCTCCTCTATGCTCAGCTGTATGCCTGTCTCCTCCAGGGAGGGATGTACTGCTGTTTGGGCTCATAAAGAACACCCAAGCACTTCATTGAAGGCTCCATGCCTCTGAGGGTCATCTTTCCCAGAGAAAGAAGCCAAAACACCCACTCCATGAGGATGTCTCATTGGGCCTCACGCAAGGTTTCTGTATGTATTTCCTTAGAAAAAGAAAGATAAAGACAGGTTTCTCATCTGTAATAAGGGGAAAGGTCCCCCCATGGGAAGGAGGAATACGTCCAATCATTACATTATTGTACTGGTTGCATGGGGACTGAGAATGACTCGAACTGTTCAGAGGCACAATCTGCCCCCCTCACGGATAGCTCAGTGTGTTCAGTAGCATGGCAACATCACTGATCCATCCTCCTTGAAGCTAATATCACAGGAGGAGATTAACTCTGAGCAAGCAGGCAACAATAACAGGCTCATTGAAATGCAAGGGGAGCTCCGCTTTGACCGCATTGAAATACCCCTTCTCCATTTCAAGCTTCTCTCGCTGGTGCTGGTGCAGGTGCCTTGCCTGAGTGGCAAGTACCCCCTTTATGTGGCGATTGTCACTAGCTCTGCATCTCCAACAGCAGCATGGCTGACAGGTGTCGGAGTGATGTGAGACGGTGGTACCAAGGCAGGGAAGTTCCCAACACTGCACAAAGTTGTGACAGGAAAAGGAGAGTGGGGAGGGGGTTGTGAAACTGGAGGCAGGTGGCAAACAGGGATGCAATTCCCAGCAGGGCTGGCTGGAAGAGGCTGACTGACATGCTGCAGAGGGGGGATTTGTTCCATCCCATCTCCCTGCAGGCCCCCAGAATAAGTTAAACAAGGCGTCAGATGTTTCTATTTTAGGAGCAACCGGGCAGGCTGGCAACTACCAAATGAAAAGGAGGGGAAAGCAGAAGTTGTCTAGTAAAATTAGCAACACTTTTCCCTCCCTGCCTTCCAGAGAGCGTGCCCCCTTCCAGCAAGCTGGGGTCTGCACAGCATGAATTATTCCTGTCTAAATTTGAGCTCGTGCTGTTGTTTCTGCCAAGTGTTTACTCTTGAAAGCAGTACTTTTTCAGGCGCAGATGACACTGGCTGACATGTGTCATCACAGTATGTGTCCTTGAAAAGTATATGCTGTGAAATTGCGTGGATGCTCTCCAGGAGAACATGCACAGAGAACACAATCAGAAGGTCTTGGTCAAGAGACTGCTTATCTGTCCCACCATGGCCAAGCTGGACTGTGGGCTGGGGGAGCTCTCCACTGCCAAATGTCACCAAGTTCACAGATCACCACTGAACCATGCGTGTGTTTGGCTTGTACAGGTAAGACCTCTGGGCACCTTCTCCTGCAGATATCTCTGCACTTTCATGAATGAGACCTGTCCTACTCACAGCAGTGAGTAAAGCCACAACTTCATCATCTGTCACAGGTTCCTTAACATCCAGAAGCTGCTTCAGGCACATTCCTCACAGCACAGCGATCGTGCACCACTAGCAATTGACATAAGGGTAAAAGAGAAATGCTGGATAAATATTTCACTGCCATTTGCATTCTCCCAAACCCACACTCCCATTAACCTCTTTTGGCCATGTGCCATCTGCCAGCTTGTTGAAAAGGTTGGATGACCCCTTCTCACACCTATTCAGATTGCTGAAAGCCCAGGTCCATGCAGTGTGAGTGACAAACCCAATCACTTGAACACTGTGCAGGTCTATTTTGGTTGTACCTGCAGGTCTCTTTTGGTTGTACCAAGTAGAGACTTTTTATGGCTGGGGATACAGTGGCCATATTCTATCATCAAAACAAACATCTCTGGGCTGGGCAAGCTCACCAGGCTCCTAATCAGCTTTGGCCTGTACTTACTCATAGGATTCTGTCCAACCTAATGCTCGCAGATTAAAATAAAAGGTATATTTAAAGAGGTAGCTTTGTACCCCCAATTATGGAAAAATATTTCAAGTTACTGCCTTAAAGCCCAGCATTTTGAGGTTAGAAATGGGGTTTTTTCATGACTCTGACACCATATGGCCAAAGTCAACAAGAAGCTGACGTGAGTTTGATATATGGCAGCCCAGCATGATTTCATCTTTGGGAGGTCACAGGATTAGTGCATAAGACAGTCAGAAGTGATTAACATTAGGCACTGTATCTGCACAGTGATGCATGGGTCTGTCGCTGTGACTCCAGATGGAGAGCCAAGGTCAGATGAAGGTCAGACAGGGCATCATGGCTGTCCGGGCAGTCAAAAGCTGTGGCATCCTACCCTGTGTGGTGCTGCCATAGAGGAAATCCACTTGTCCTGAAATGCCTGTCAGTGCCGCCAGCGCTACTGTGCTTCACAGCCTTGGTTCGCCCAGCACACCTGTCTGCTCCAGCAGCACGCAGCAAATGGAGGAGGACATCTGTGCCGGGGAATTGGTTTCTGCCGTCTTCTGCTATTTTTGCGTGGTGGCTGAGAAAGCTTCCAAAATGAGACACATTGCCACAATTAAACTGAATGCATTTAATAGCAAACTAGATCACGAATTGCAGAGCAAAGCCACTTCATATTTCCATGGGGCTTGGTAGAAAAATAGCTCCAATAATGAGGCACACTGTAGACTTGTTTATGTTCAGCTGACTCTGTTCAAGCAACAAATTATCTATGTGTGATTATGAGGCCAAATTCACCCTATAATTTTTCATTTAGCCTTATTTTACTGGCTGGCCTGTTCCACTGAGCTGAGGAGTTATTCATGGAGCAGAACCTCCCTGTGCTTGCTCACAAGCTGAAAGAGGACTTTACAGGTGTTGCACAAAGTCACAGCATCCCATGGATAGCAGCCACTCGGTAGTACCAGCTTCCAGGTTCAGTTTCCAAGCAGAGGGCTGGATCACATTTCTGTCTTGGTTTGCTTCTCCCTAGACTCAGTAACCAGAATCTAAGCAGAGAGGATACTCTGGAGCCAGCTTGGAGTGGTAAAATTCATGTCAGAAGCATGCACCAGCCCCAGACAGAATTGGTGCCTCAGCATTTGGAGAGAAAGGGCCTGATCTGCTTCACCAGCTGCCCCATGGTGTTCGAGGGGAAGCACATCCTTGGCATGCCCGCACAGGCCATCCAGGTCCCAGTGCTGTAATTGAAACCATCCAACGCTGCAGCGCCCTGCCATGAAAAGCAGCAGAGGTTGCATTTCATCACTAATCCCGTGGTTTTGCTCACAGCTACAAGTAGTGTTCCCAGTAAAACAGGCACAGGCGAATTCCTGTGTGCTCTTCGTGCGGCCGCGTAGGAGGGTCTCTGGGCAGAAGCCTTCCCAGGCTGGAGTATTTTGGGGTAATTCATAATGACATTTCACTGTGTGTTTTAGAACAAGCCGAGCCTCTGTCTCAGCCACTCACTGCTGTGGGCACGCTGGGATTTCTGTGCAAGCCATGGTGAGACAAGGATGAAGACAGACAGAGTAGCTATATGTTATAACCCTGAATCAGGAGAAGCGCTCCCAGCCCTTATATAGCACCTTCAGTTGTGCCACATGGGCAGTATCAACATCAAAACATCAAGTTTCTGCTTTCCTTTTCTGAGATGCTGGAAGAGGTATCCCGGAGCAGCCCAGCAGCAGAGCACCCCATCACAGCACCAATGCCAGGTGCACACCTTGGTGCTCAGTTCCAAGCACAGGGACGTGGGAATCCCCACTTCCACAGTAACAATTGCACATACCCTATATATTTATAGCACCCCACGAAAGTCCTGAAAAGGAAAAGATAACACAAAAGCACCAAACAGAAAAGCAAGCAGAGGAGCACTGCGTCCTTGTGGTTCCACTTGTTACTCAGATGCCTTTTATTTTTGGTGCCTGTCCTAGCAGTTTCCAAGAAGTCTCCCCCTATCCTACTTCTATGGGGAGGTATAGCGTTACATTCCAACACTACAGGCACGAACATCCAAGGACAGAGTCAGGCCATGAGGTCAAGCCTGTATTTATAATACAAGACCTGAGCGGGGCCAGGTCACTGGAGGAGACTGCACTTCCCTCAAACACTAAAAGAGACTCCAAGGGTCCCCGGATGAATTACCAGGAATTACCAGTGGAGTCCTGCAGGGTTAGGTCTGCAGACCTGCACCATGCAGAAGAGCTGAATGTGAGACACATCACCTTGCTGCCACCAGACATACCTCACCCCTTCCCTGGGTGAACCAGTGCCTTGTGGCAGGCTCAACAGGGGATGGGCAGAACTGCTCAGTGCTAAATTCAGACTCTGCTGTTTCAGCTGGTTTGATTTTTAGAGAAAAGACCCTCATTTTATTATACCAGTAAAAGTATGTGAGATAACATTCATTGTTGTTCCTTCTAAAGGATTAAAGCTGGATGCCTTTTGCTATTTCAGATGTTTCCTTACATTAAAATTTATGTAGCTGATCCATTTCTTTTTGGCAATAAGGTCCAAGTCAGACAGAGGCAAACATTATCAAGATGTACCAGGAGCAAACTTACCCAGGAGCATTCCTGTGGCAAGGCTTCACCCAAGTGCTTCCTTCTTTTTTAATAAACGCATCTTGGAGACATTTTAACTTGTGGGAAAAAACCACCTCCTAGCCCCTTAGGTTCCACCAGCCCTGTTCATTTCTCACATGAGGACATAATGCTTTCCAGTGGTAACTAGTTGGGATGTCACAAACAAAGGATTATACCTTCAGGTGAGGCAGAGCTTCTTATGAGCTTACAGCTTAGCTATTAGAGATCCTGTTCTCATGCAGAAATTACATACGCATACGGATGTGTGCATTATTTAAGACAAGACTGCAGATGGCTGGAACTTCTAGCTCAGGAAAGCAGGAGTACTAATTTTTCCTCCTTCTGTGTAGCCATCCAATGCTGAGGTGGAGAGGATGAAATACGTGGCATTACCTGATAATACAGATATACTTTTAAAACACATTACCCAGCAGGGGAATAAAAAGCATTATCAAGATGTCTTTCTTGCAGTCAAGTGCCCCGTGCTGGATTTGGGTTGATGTTTTGACAGGCTGCAGTTGTCAACCCCGCAATAAGGTTATTCTACTTGGATATTTCTGACCTTGTGCTAAAACTTCAAGAAGAAAGTGCACTTACATTTTTAATGTGCATCCTGCTGACACACCACCTTTCCCTGTGGGAGAAGAAGTGCTTGAGGAGGGAAGAGTAAGAAAGAAGATAAGTAATTCCTCTCATGAGGAATTACTCCTCCAATGAGTTGGATAAACTCATTGATTTCATGCTAACAAGATGTAGAAGAAAAGGAAGTCACTTGTGTATGGTGTTTATTATTCCAGTGTGTTGGAAAATGTCATTCTAAAAATAATACCAACCTACCATGGGAAGCCACATGATTTCTATAAGGATAATTGATAATTCAGACCTCTATGTAATGTTTCTCTTCATAGAAAATTACAGCCTTGGAGAAGAACATATTACTGCAGAGAAAGTCAGAGTGAGCACTGAAGAGCTGACAGCCCTGGCTGGAGGCAGAGGTTGCTTTTCACTGATAATGCAATGTTTCACCAGTGCTAAACTGATCTGGACCATATGACAACCAAAGTAACAACATCTACAGAGCTTAATCTGCTCTACAACCCAAGGAGTTGCAAGAAGATTGCCCTTTTACTGCTCTTACTATCAAAATGTATAATACATTTGAACAGAGAAACTTGGAGGAAGTCTCCGAAGATCATGGGTTTTCCATCATTTCCCCCCTGGAGAAGAAGGATCAGCCACCCTGACACCAGATGAAGCCATTCCTGGGACCTGTTTTCTAGCATCGCCTGGGCAGAAAGCCTACTGTGACAGCAAGCGCTTCCGACGGCCTCGGCTGTGGCTCCCATCTTCCATTTCCTCTTCTCCAGAAGGGAAGCCAGACAGCTGTTGAGGAGCTTTGGAAAAAATCTTGTCAAAAACTTAAAAGGAGACAGTGTGCAAGTGTCCGTGTGTGTCTCCAGCTGGCTTTCTTCTTTGTTTCCGAGCTGCAAAATAACCACAAAACTGAAAACCTAAGTAATGTGTTAATGGCTTGCTTAATTTCACTTTTCCTGTGTATTCCAGCACTGTGTTCATATCGCCTCAGAGATCTTTCACTCTGTAACTGCAAATAAAGGAGTCTCTAACTGTGGAAGAGGGCAGAAGAGCTGGTGTGAGTTCACCAACCGTAACTAACACTGCTGTTTCACACATAGAGGTTGCACGAAGTAAAAAAGGAGACGTTTCAGTTCAGGGAGAATTAAGTGCTCTCTGACATTTGCCCTGGACGTCTCGGAGCATGATAAAATGCAGACAAGCTTTTCCAGGAACACCTTGGAAGATGGATAAATGATGCCTTGGATTCCCAGGGAAATTCCTGTTCCTTCACGGCACTGAACGCAGCACAGCAGTAGAAGATCTGGATTTGTACTCCTCCGGCTGGCCTTAGGATGGTCATCCTGAAGGCCAGGCCTGCTTTTTAGAAACTCTTTTCCTAAGGAAACAAGTCCAAGAACAGGCAATAGGGAACAAATTTTCTTTGCTTCATCGCTTAGCCAAATTCAGGTTGATATTTTAAAAAATCAGTCCTGAATCACTCAAAATCAATGTTGTCATTCAGATATTCATAAGCCAGCCCAAACGTTGTATCTTGCCTTTGACCCGCCACTCTGTAAATTCCACGTGAATTTAGAAAACCAGCAGAATACATACAAGCATACACACACCTTTTTGGTATCTGTGTTGCAAAATGCCCACACCATTTTAAGTGACACAATAAACCACTAACATGATTATGGTAGGCACTGCAGACAGATATGTTTTAATGATGCTTTTACTTCTTCTGCTTGCAAATGATCACTTCTCCTGGTGTTTTTCCCAAATATTACTCATTTTCTGTCACTGAGCGCAAGAAACCATCTGTCTTCTTTCAGAAGTAATCAGCAAAAATGGACAACCTAAATCCTGATCCTGGTCCTCCTACACAGAGGGGTTGGTCAAGTAAAGGAAGCAGGGTTTGACTCAACCTACCATCCAGCTGCATTGTATGCCCTGCTGGCTTTATTGGTCATGAAATCTACGTGCAAAGCCAAATGACCCTCCTAAACACTTTATTTGCTTTGCTGCAGGTTCTTTATGCTGCAGAAGACCAAATTAAGAGCACTGCTAGATAAGTGATCCAGTCTTTCCCAAGACAAATTGCTAGCATTTTTGGCTTCAGAGTCCACAAGAGCAGCATGATGCTCCTGGCTTTTAATTAGCTTAAGCCAGAGGGAGCAAAGATCTGAGCTCTTGAGCTGTACTGGAGAGACCAAGAGCTGAAAAGCTGAAGCAGGGCTGCCATAACCTTCCCCCCTGCCATCAAGTCCCCATCAGTGTGAAAATTAATGTGTTTACTCCCCATCAGTGGGTGAAATCAGAGCCCTCATGCGATTTCTGTCAACAATTACTTGATCACCCCATTTCCGTGCAGGCCTGATGATTGCAGTGCAGCTCCTCTGTCAGGGGACATGTGAGAGGCTGAGAGGGATCAACCTACTGCTTAAAACCAGAATGCGACACTTAGGAGAAGCAGCCCGTGGTTTGCAGAGCCTTTTTTTATTCACATGCTAAAATTGTTTCATATTAAGCAAGCTGGGCTAATAGACGTGGCAAATTAAGTGCTAAGTGAAGCCTGCCTTGTTCCACAGCTGCAGCTGTATGTCTGACTTTTGAAGCCACCAGCTTGCTAGGCAGTATGAACACAGTTTGCTGGATGCTCTCATGGCTGCTGGTGGAATGTAAGCACAACACTTGGAACACAATCCACCAGTGTCCCCACGCCAGATCCCATAACCTACTTCCTAGGCCTGCTGCCAGTGTTGTGCTATGAGTCACGAAGAGAAACAAACACAGGGAATGTCAGATTAAATAGGACGCAATGCTTTCGCAGCATTTAAAAGCAGTGCAATCGTGCTGCAGCATACAAACCTCCCTGGACTTCTCTTGGATTGCTTCTCGTCTTGGTAATAAGAAACACCCCTTTAATTAGTTCCACCTAATGAAATTCATAAACCAGGGAGTGGGAGTTTTGCTCCTGGGTAGAAACGGAAAACTTCTCTCCAGTTGATCTGCCCATTTTCTGCAGCAGTCATTAGCAAATTTTATCAAATCTCTGCATTAAACAGTAACAACTATTGTTCGCCCAGCACACAAGTCCATTTATGAGCTGCAATATGACACGTCTTGGAAACCCCAGACTGAAACACACTTCTTCTTTCATTAAAAAAAAAAAAAAAAAAAGTTAGGACAGGCACGAAAAAGAAGTTTCAAATTGTCAAGAATAAACAACAGAGAACCTTCTACCTGAGCTTTGGGGCTGCTGAGATCAGAGGGGTTTCTTCACCTCTCTGCCTTCGGGTAAAATAGCTTACAAATTTATTCCACCTTCTCTTACAGTTAAGGGACATCCATTACCTCGCCAGCTGAAGCTCTGTGTGCTTCATGCTCCTTGCACCAGGGACAAATAAAATAACTCTAGGAAGCCCCAAGATGTGCATTTGCTCCTGTGGAAATATTGACCCACAAGGGTCTGTTTAAATCCAGTTTGGTTATGTGTTTCTCAAGACAAAGCAATATCCATGGCAACAAACAACTTCTCTGCAGAAGAGAGAGCACATCCAGAAACAGCGAGTAATCTCTCTCTTTATCAACGACTAAAAGCCTGAAAGCACAAAGTTTGAGCTCTCAGGCGCCAGCACCAGTGCTCTGCAGGATACCAGGGCCTTTTATCAGGACACTTTTGCAAAGGTCCATTGTAAAGGATGAAGAGGGAAATCGAAGCCATGCCTGCTGTTTTGACTTCCAAACTCTTTTGCAAAATGATGTGTGGTTGCAGTTGCCACTGCACTTCAAGAAGGTAACAGAAGAGGGTGAGGAGTGAGCCAATTGTCATTTACATCTGGAGATGGCAAAAGCAGAATTCACCACTAAGACAAACTGCTAAGATGGTCAGGATTTTGGTATGAACTGTTTTCAGCACCTACTGGGGCCCCTTGGTGTATTTGCATGTTTTCCACAAAGTGGCTGCTGACCAATATATTCATCCTGTTATTCCATATTGGGTCCCATAATTACAGAGCCTGATTTACAAGGTTGGTTATAGCTGCTATTATGGGAAGCTATGATGCTGGACACTGTTGCAGTGCTGATGGGAGAAGGAGGGAGGGAGACCACATGCAGCAGCTCTTGCATGAATGTTTGCCACACTAGGCAATGTTAACAGAGGGAAAGGAAAAATCCACAGCCCCTCTGTGGTCTTCTCAAGACTCCTTCCCACGTACAAACCCATGGTTTGTGCTGTGAGGGGTAATTTTCTAGTTCAGCACTCAGGGGTGAGTTTGTCAGAGCTTTCAGCAATAGCTCAAATCAGCTCTGCTCCCAGGACCTGCTAAAGAAAGGTACTGGTGCAGAGTACATCTTGCTGTGGTCCCACTGGAGCTAAAGGATTGCTTTGCAGGTTCAGTGCATTTTACCCCAGGACTGTCTTACCGTGACCTGAAGCCCCTTCCTCTCCTGGCTGCCTGCTAGTACTTGCTGTGCTCTCCAACCTTTGTGTTCCCACCTCTACGCCAATGGCTATCTCAATGAGATAAAAAGCCCCCATCAGCACTGCTTAAGGCCTCCAAGACAATCTCCCGAGCTGCTGGAGTCCTACCTGCAAACCAGACCCAGCACTCACTTGAAGATCTGTGGAGAGTGGGTACAGTGGTGCCAGACAGGCAGGCACTGCTGCAGGGGGAGCAGAGGAGAGACCCAAGGCTAAATTTTTCAGGCAGTGTTTTGGTGCCATGACCTAAATGCTACGCAGCCACTCGCAAATGATGTGATTGATTACAGATTATGTCAACACCACCCTATCAGAGCTTCTTGCCTGAAGTGTTGCTGACAGAGCATCCGTCAGCTTCATTTCTGAGAACCCATAAAAGCAGGAACTATAAGGTCATCACCTTCACAGGTTAAAAAAAGGGATCCTTGTTTTGAAAGCCAAAGTGGCTCTATTAGGAATTCCAGGTTAGGGTACTCAAAGGGGCACACATTGTTCCCTAAATATGTATGAAGGGTGAGCACACATCCCACAGAAAAGACAGAGTACAAGGTGTTCGCTTTGTCCAGGAGAAAGACCAGGGCAATGGTTTTTTTCAGAGGTTTGGCTTCTTACACTTGGCTTTTCTGTCCTAAAGAGGAGCAGGTCTTACACTGCTGGAGATCAAAGCTTATCCACTGAGGAGACAAAATTCTTTGAAGATTAATACTGAATTTAGTATCTCTAGTTGAGATCAGGAGGCGATTTTCAGGATTAGACTCACCTGAGTGAAAAAAATAGAGGCACTGCCTCCCCATCCATGCACTTCCAAGTACCTACAACTCCCCCTCCTGTATCTACCTCACCCCACCACCATCCATCTGAGAAACCCCACCTCCGTTACTGCAGGGGTTTCCATTTCAGATGCAGTAGAGGGTGGCCTCTCTCTCTGCAGCAGCAGTGATATATTACCTACCCAGGTACTGACCAGGCTCTGTGCATCATCTTATCTGCCAAGGTCTACTCCCATGACCCTCTGTCCCTGTTAGCTTGCTGAATTTATGCTCCTCTGATCTATTGCTACATGAAGCTGAAGGCAATAATGAAGTTTTTCTGGTGGTGCAGTTAAAACCATGAAGGAAAAGAAAAGCCCATGAGCAGGACAGTCTACCAAGATCAGGTAGGGTGCAACCTTGCTCCCTCATTTGGAACATGGCACACATCAGGTTGATCACAATGGCTTCAGGTATAGCACTTTTAATACAAATTTGAAAGAGCTATAAGAAAACATCAGTGCTGCCTCAAGGGGATGCTGCCCGGAATTTAAAGAGACCTTCAAGTGACTGGAGCACAACTACACTGGTCAGAGTGAAAACCTCTACTTCAGTCATTCTCAACGAAAAGACGGAATGACAAGCTAGGTTTTTATTATGGTTAACCCTTCTGGTGCTCACTGCTGGATATAGACATGTATTTAGATACTGTCATTGGCTGCCGCTCTAAACAGCATCTTCCTGACTCCAGAAACCGATGGCTGGTTGCCCATATGTCTCCCGGGTCTTTTCTCCCAAGAAATTGTGGGTATTTATAAGTTAGCACCCTCTCATTTACTTACCCTTAATAGAGCAATGCATTCCCAAAGCCATCTATCAGAGCTAGGCTGGCTGGCTACGGAGTCTGAACCATCTCCTTCTCCTCTCTCCCCTTCTTGACCTATTATGCCTCCCTTAGCAGTGGCCACGATTCTGCTGAAGTAGACCAGATTTCAGGCTACTCAGCAATCCCAGCTCTCAAGGGAGCACAACACTCAGGCTGGACAAGCCTTTTCTATCATTATTCCTTGGAGTCATTAAGAGTCAAGAAGTGATCTGTGCCAGTTCTCAGCTCTTCTCCGGTTACATCCCCACCACCCATGACCCTAAGCAGAAATCCCAGGCTTATAAAATTAAACAGGCCATTCCCACGAGCCACCCTGGGACCACGAGCCATCCATGCTTGGATGGGATCAGGGAAAGGAGCAGAGGCACATCTGCTGCTGGAGTAGCGCAGTGGTTTTTCATAGCCGCAAGTCAAACCGGACACGGATGTAGCACAGTAACCTATTGAACCAGATCTCATTAGCTAACTACTGAGCAGTCTAGCAGACCATTAAAAATTAAGCTAAATATAGGCACACATAATAAAACCTCTAAGGCTCTGAACTTAATCCACCAGGGAGTGGAAAATCGCAACACGTGGGATGTTCTGATGTTCTTCAGACGATACAACTGCAGCTCTAGTGAGCCAGAAAGCTTTAACCAGATCTCCCCAGAGCCACAGGGACAATTGCTGTGCCTCTTTTCCACTGCCAGAAAACCCAGACTCTTGCACACCTGGTTATTTTCATGCTCAGACACAAGTGAGCTCTCACGGCAACCCAGGGATGTGCTACCCTTTCCACCATCCTGCAGCTCGCTCCTGTTTTTAAGGCTCCCCTGATATCCCAGAGGACAGTGGAGGTTGTATTTGCCTTGAGACCAGGGGCATTGGTGCCAATCAGCCATGAACAGGACCAGCAGCCTGGCACAAGCTCCTGGTCCAACCCTGCAAAGCCACTGCTATTGTTCCTGTGCTTTTGGCTCACACCTGGGCTGTAAGGACACCCAACACTTAATGACTAATGTCTTTTAATTGAGGATGGGTGCTGCACAATGGTCTAAACACAGTGCTTAATGGAGAAAGCTATGACCGATAGCCTTCAGGTTTTCTCAGAGAGACTGGATAAAGTAGATGGAGGAGAGACCTTACCAGCTATAAAACAGGATCTTCACACTGGTCCCATGAAGCTGAATTAGTTTGTGCGAAGACTTTGGGATCACAACTAACCTTCTGGTTCAAGCCTCCAACATTATGTGAAACACAGTCCTTCCAAGGGCTGAATTACTCCATGAAGCTTCAAAGCCAGCAAATGAACTTGTGCTCAATGACATTTGTGTGCAGTGCTTTGAGTGAGTTTTCTCTGCTTTTCCTAGTCACTGTGCAACACTCAATTAAAAAGCGCTGCTCTCTTTGTAGCCTTCACTGCAGTACGAGGTTTATTGTCCTATTTATCATCATTGAACGGCCTCAGGCTGAATTATTTATAGCGCTGGTGAAGATGAATTAAGTGGTAAATTCAAAGTGGGTCACAGGAATGTCGCCTTGGCCTTGCGACCCAGAAGTGTCAGTGGGCTGATGTCTTTGCCTCATCCATTTCACAGGATGGAGCACCCCATGAGCTGCTTGATTATGCCAGGGATTTCCCAGATACTTCAAATGTCAGAAGTTGGGGAGCCCTCCCACAGGCAAACAGACAGCAGGTTCTTGAAAAGGTTCATCTGAAAACGAGGTGGAAAATGTGCTCCTGGCCATGAAACCAAAGGACAAAAGAAGAATCTTTTTTCTGTGTTGTTGGTATTTTCTCTCCAAGGAACAAAGGCAGACAAATTCCATTATTCCTTGTGAGAAAATCAACAGAATCACCTAATAGCACCAAAGACAAGACAGGCACTGGAATTCAGAACGGATCAGCTTTAATAGACAGGTTGTGAAGCAGCCTCCACTTTTGGGAAGCTGCAATAACATTTTGTCCCTATATGATGCAATCACCTTCCCTTCAATGCTGCCTGGAACAACACTGACATCTTGCCCTCACAAGTCAAAAAATCTCTCTGCTGAGAAACCAAATGGAAATGAAGAGAGGTTAGATTTAAGTACAGCAGGATGGAGTTCTAGCAACAGCAAACTTGCCGAGAAATGCAGCTTAAGTAATCCCACTGCTATTTTCAAATTCAGGTTGAATTTACTTAACAGCTCCAGCAAACGAGAGAGCAGGGACCAGACTCCCCAGCCCAGGCAGAGGAGGAGGAAGCAGACAGCTTTAATTAGCAGGCACATCAGCCAAAGCACTTGCTTAGGAAGGGATCATCCCAAGGACCTGGACCCTCACATCTCCCGGCCCAAGAATGCTCCAAGCATCACAATGCATCTCTCCAGCATCCTTTGGCTTGCTTTCTTTTTTAACTCAGTTTTGCAGAGGTCCAGCCTCCGAGGCCCAGCCACTCAGCAAAGCAGCATGTATTCCTCCGATCACATATTGCATTTGTTCCAATTTCTTGTCCATATCATATTGATGATGATATTAGTTAACCTGAGAGAAAAATGTTCAGCTGAATCTGTGCTGGATTTCCCCAAAACAACTGTTCCTGTGACCAGTCAGGGACTGTGTGAAGTATGTGTGCAAGCTTTGTTTTACTGAGCTGGAATTGCTTTTATACATGAGCACATACACATAGAGTCTATACAGCTTCCTTTACATATACAATGAAGATTGTATATGAACTATACCATGCCAAGAAAGCTGTCTTACCAAACAAGAGCCGCTTGAAGGGTATATTTAGAAATTAGAGGGCATTTGAGGAAGTGAGTCCCACAACATAAGCCAGGGAAGTGATGAAAAGTAGGGGGAGGAGTGAGACTTTCAGGTACTGAGCACTCACAGACGGCATCAGTGAGCACCCAGAACACCACAACTCTTTTTCACCTTGCCAAGTAACAGTAAAACCCAACACTTGCACAGCATTTTTCATTCATCCATCTCAAATTGTATCTCAGTGACAGTTAAAGCACTGGATTTAGCATCCCTCTCTGTAAACTGATACACGGCGCTAAGTCCAAGGTTGCACAAAGGCAAACCACTATGGACAAATGTAGGCCATGGAGTCACATCTGTTGTCATGGACGCTGAGTTTGGACCTTCTCTTCAGCTCTGGAAGCAGCCTGTCAGCCTTGTGTGGGTAGGGCAGCCTGTGGGGCTGACCTACTCTGTCATTTCAGTAGGGACAGAGCTTCCAAAGCAGGTGTCTTATACCAATAAATGATTTCAAGCAGCACACATCCCCTGCAGCTCATGGTGTCCCAGGCCTGCTCAGGCTGGTGGGCATCCCTGGAGATCACGCAGCCCAACTATTGCTCATGAGCAGGCTACTCAGGGCTGCATCCTGCTGGATTTGGAGTATCCCCATGGATGGAGATGCCACAGCCTCTCCGGACAACCTGTGCCAGTGTCTGACACTTCGCAGTTAAAACATTTCTTCCTGTATTTCAAATAAATTTCCTGTATTTTGATTTGTGTTCCTTGTCTCAAGTCCTGTCCCTGGGCACCACTGAGAAAAGCCTGGCTCCACCTTTTGTACTTCCCCCATCACGTATCTATCCGCACGGGTAAGATCCCCCTAAGCCTTCTCTTCCCCTCATTTCTAAGCTGCTCCAGTCCTTTCAACATCTTTGTGGCCTTGCACTGGATTCCCTCCTGTATGTCCATGTCTCTCCTGCACTGGGCAGCCCAGCACTACAGATGCATCTCACTAATGCTCATCAGAGCAAAGGACCACCTCCCTCAGCCTACTGGTGACTGATCACAACCCTTGGAGCCTGGCACTTCAGCTGGTGATCAGCCTACTTCATCATCCACCTACCTAGCCCATACTTCACCAATGAGGATTTTATGGGAGTCAGTGTCAAAAGCTACAATACGCAACATCCCCTGCCCTCCTGTTAGCCATCAAACAAGTAATCTCACTACAGAAGACCCATCCAGCTGATCAAGCATTTCTCCTTCCTAAATCCATGTAGACTAAACCCCATCACCTTCTTGTCTTTACTATGTCTGGAAACAGCTTCCACACTCATCTGCTCCACTACCTTCCCTAGGGCCAAGGCGAAGCTGGTGAGCCTGTAGGTCCCCAGATCCTCCTGAACTGATACTTCCTTTCCTTCCAGTCCTCAGGAACTTTTTCCAATTGCCTGCTGTTTTTAGATATATTGAAGAGTAGCACTTCTTGATGACACGGGTCCACAGTATGCCAGAGTGCCGCTTCTGGATAGCTTAGGGAATGCTGTACTGCAGCCCAGACATTTGCCTTTGACAGAACAACTGGCCCAGAGTTCTTATTTGTTGCTCAATACTAGTTAAATATCTAAGATCTGCTAGCACTGTAGAATGTTATTCCTGAATAGTGACTGCACCACATGACTTGGGTTAGTGATCACAAGAACAAGGGGAAGGAGAGGGGCACCCAGCCGTAAGGAGCTGACACAGAGGATCAGAGCACTGATAGCAAGGACAGCATCTCTATCAAACCACCATCTCCTGCGCTCTCAACGCAAGGATTGAAACATCAACATGTAAAATCAGCTGCAAAAGTCCTCACCGATCAAGATACCACACAGACCACAAATGCACACCTGTTTTCCCCACCCTCATGTGAGGAGCAGTTGCGATTCTGCCCACAGTAAAGTCTAGATTGCCTGAGCTGTACCACCACAACAGAGTAAAGTCTGATTTCCTCCAACTGCTCTACCTCAGTAGGTGAGATGGATTTAAAACAAAAACACCACCGAAGCCCAAGGGTACCGAATTGAAACTAGACACCCACAATTACATTTTCAGTAGTTAAGTTAGAAAAGAAGAAAGATAAAAATAAGATTTAAGGAGTGTGAAGGTTGTTACTGGAATATTTTTATCTGAAGTGAGTCACAAAGCCTGAAGCAGGATTTTTTTTCCCTAATAACATTGGGAAAAAAAAAAAAAAAAAAAACCAACTTAAAAAAAAGAACAACACAAAACTACCACCCCACACCAAAACAATGAGATAGTTAAAAGCTACACAAGGCTTGAGACACTGGCTCCTGCAGCATGTCAGAAGCAACAGGCTTCTCATACACAGAGAGGCATCTTATCAGAAAGGAATGAACAAAACCCACTCCTTTCAACCCAGAACAGGAAAGCTGCAGAGACCAGAGAATTCTGTAAGGATTTGACCGTACCAGAGAGTCAATCTGACATCTTTCCTTTCCAAAAGCTGAATCCAAAGTACTAAGAAAGCACATTCTTCAACAACAGCAGAGGGTACGGTAAGATCTGACCATGGTCTGGAAGGACAGGAAAACAAAAGGAAAAGAGGAAGGGAAAGACCTTCCGCTTGTTGACCAGACCACAGTTCAGGGTTTAACATCACTGCAGCACATGTCTCTACAAGTCTGTGATGTGTTGGCAGAACTCATTACAAGAACAGCAATAGCAATTCTTCAAGTATACAACAAGCCCTAGGTTAAAACTCCCAATTTATGCCAGGTACAGCTTTCCCCCAAAGGAAACCCACCTTCTTCCTATCCACATGAAACAGAACAGATTTTCTTCTGACAAAGCTTTTGTTTTTTTTTGTGAAAGTTTAATTTTCTCATGTCCATAATGACAACAGAAAAAGAATTCAGATTGAAGGGGGTTTGGGCTATTTTTTTTTTTTTTTTTTTTTTTTACCAAAAGGTCAGAGCGTGCAGTCGAAGAAAGCTCTGCCATCAACCTGATAAGGACAGAAGCATGCTAAGGAGTGTTTAAAGTGCAATTCAGTAGCAATCCTAAGACATCCATTTCTTTTCCTGCAGCTGTTACCCATGCTTTCACCAGCAGCAGTACCACTCCACTCTAAAATCAGGTTCTGCCCAAGCGCCAGATCTCTGTGGCTCAGAGTCCTTTGCTGGTATTTTCATCAGAGTAAAACTGTAAGAGCCATATAAGCAAGCCAGTGAGCTTGAGATGGTTCGTAGGAACATTACAGGAAGAATGAATCATCTGCCTTGAAAATATAAATGTTTATGATTACTGCTTCTATTCTCCAAATATGTTCTTGAGACACACAACTTCTACAAGGGTGCTGATATTTATATAATGCCATAAATTTAGCTAGTGAATTACAAACACAATATGCAGTTGTAGCTATAAACAGCAAAGCAGTGGGACAGAATTCTCAACTATTTCTTGTTTTCTGTCCACCACAAGTGAGATGTATGGCTCAAGTTAAGGAACTAGAGGAAAGAAATCAGTTATTAGGCAAAAAAAAGACAAACCACGTGAGTCTGACCATTTCAGATGGTGAAACGGAAAGCTGGATTTCTATCAAAGAACAAAATAAGATAAAATAAAAGCAGCCCCTGAGATTTAACCATGTCTCAAATTTAACCATGACTAAAAGACAAAGAACAGACCTGAAGTGGAGGTTTTGGTAACAGATTATTTTCGTGGGATGTTTTGAGTGTCAATGTGACAAACTAGCACCTGCCCTTGACAAGAAGAATTCTGACAAATGCACAATGTAATCAAAAGGCTAAACTTGTTTCTAAACCTTGGCTGATGCTTTTAGTGTTCACAACACTACGGATGTACACACAGATCTATGAAAAACAGATCACTGAATGCTGTAGGAGCACTGTAATAATGCACCAAGGAAGACATTCTTCCAGGAGGCCAACTAATAATCCCCCAATGCACATTAACAAAGTCAAACCAGTAACTCTTGGTAAACTTTCTGAACTTTAATAATATTCTTAATACTAAGATTTTGCTTCAAGAGTTAGATTTGTCAGGCAATGACAGTAACAGCAGTTAAGGCTGTTATTGGGTACCTAAGGTCAACCAGCAACCTAGCACTGATGCAAGCAGTTAACAGTCACATCTTTATTTATTTATTTGTTAAAAAATGCTTCTTGCATCAGTCTGCACCCTCATTTCCATTTTTCTGCTTGGTTAAGTTGGTTCAGAGAGAAGAGACTCCTACTGCAAGCACTGCTTTTAGAGCCACGTCACCTATATCTTCCATTTCATTTCTTCACTGTATCCTGATCTATTGCATTTATATTAGATATATTGCATAAATAACAGCCAGGAAAAACAAAATGTGCAATGGATTAAAATTTCAGAAAGACACTTAAATAATTCTGGACACTCAAGCTGCTCCCAGATACACCAGACCACAATTTCACGAGGCAGATCCACCCTATCACAGTATTACTTGGCTCTGGTGATGGACTGACACACACTTCCTAAACAGGCAAAACATTCAGAGCTCTGAAGCTCGAAAGTGGGGATCTGCACCCACGCTAGGTAAGGTCCTACTCTGTGCCACTGCTGCCTTTCTGCCACAAGGAAATGCAGTTACTCAAAGCAGATGATGTTTTCACAAGGAAATGGCTACCTCAGGCAGAACAAATCAGAAAAGCGGTTTTAACAGTTCTCAGTATGTAATTTAATGATCATTTTGTTATACTGATGTTTTTCAAAAAGCATCAGTCAGGTAGAAAACATGAACCTCTGCTTTACCATCCACAACAGACATCATCTACAGTACTTGTTCACACTGAATTGATGGGGTTTCCCAAGTGTCTTCATCTGCCAAGTGAGCCATCTGTGAAGTCTGATCCTCGGGTGCTTTCTCACCCTGGGCTATTAATAATCCATCTTCTCTTCCTCCTGTTAACTGAAGGTCAGAGCTACAAGAACAACTAGATTCATTGAGTTTGTCTGCCAAAGACTCTGCCGTAGCTGTTGTAGAGGGCTGTTCAGTCTCTGTTTCAGCTTGTGGTTCCATTTTAAAATTAAGTCCAAATACATTATTCCGGATGAGGTATCGAACACACTGCAGAATCACATTCCTTTCGTGCCGGATGTCCTGGGCCAGTAACTGGAAAGAAAGAAGAGATGATGATGCACATTTCCCTCTGTTGCTCTGATACAAGCCTCAGAAGATGTACGGCTCTAGTCAGTTATTTTGAATATCTCTGAATTAAAATAGTTGGCTTTCTCACAGGAGTCCTGTCCTGGACACACAGGGTAGGAGACTACCTTACCAGACATAGCACAGAAAAGCCATATAATCCCACATTTGGTGTTTTCCCACTGACTGAGGCTTTGGCAGAGCCAGTGTGTTTGACAGCACTACCACACAGCTTGCTGGGCTGGGCTTGCTGTCCCCTTGGCTAAGGGGAGATCAGACCCCTTACTGCATCAGTTCAACTCACCAGCCAGGAATAAAATGAGCCTGACAACTTGCAGCAAGTAGTGGGTGTTCTGGGGTTCTTTCATTCTTTGTTTAGGTTTTTTTTGTAGGGTCATGTGTGTCAAAAACTGAACAGGGTCAGCAAAAGGCCCAGCATAGCAGAGAAAAAGAGGTGGGACCAGGCATTCAGAGAGGAGGCAGCAGGGAGGGAGTTGCTCTTCTGGGCAGCAGCACAGGTTAGTGGTCAAACACCATTTCTAGTGATAGAGGCTCATAATAGCCACGATTCACTATGGTACTGGCACATGGCTGTGCCACTGAAAAGGATAAAAAACACATGCCCACAGGGCACATATGTAAGCGCTGCTCAATTAGCACCATTAATGCACTAAGGCAGGTAGAAAAAGCAGGGAACTCTGACGGTATCTCTGGATTAAGCTGATGGTTTCATTTTGCTCAGGTGGTAGAGAATCTTGCTGAACATACCTATTCCTATATAAAGGATTTCCTTCCCAATTATCCAAGTGCAGACCCAGATGACAATGTTCACATATCATCGACTGCAATACCAGGCCACACATTCCAGTACATTAGGACAGCAAGTCTATTAGCGTCTTTTACACTTCTCATGTTATAGTGTCTCTGTAATTGAACATCCCATGCATTTTTTATTAGAAAACCCCTGAGTAAAAGGTAGTTATGAATTCAAGGAAAGGGCATATTTCATCAAGTATTAGACTGGATTTAAACAGCAACAACTGGTTTAGGCTGTAATCCACTAATACAGTATCTTGAAGTGCTAGAGATTTCCTTCATGTCCTTTAACTTCACTGAAGTTCACTTGGTGTTAAAAAAACATATGAATCAGACAGAAAGCTGAAAGACCTTTTGTCATTGTGAGTGCCAGCAGAACTAGTACTCTGAAGAAACAAGTTTAAAGCAAGTGGCTAAATCTGTAACTACCTGATCGTTTCACACATTGCAGAAGATCTAGCAAAATTTGGCTTGTAGTGTCACAGATAAGCTTTTTTGTTGTTGTAAATTTCAACAGCGGTATTACCAGCCACTTTAACATGTGCATATGCCTATTTAGGCTAGTTACTACAAGGCGCTACAAGCAGCTGACACCTAAAATATGTCTTCAGAAACCCCCCATCTGAACAAAGAGATGCACATTAGGGCAGAGATGGGACAGCATAGCCATGTTCTCTTTGCTGGACTAGGAGAAACTACTGAATTCCCAAATGGCCAAACAACAGCACAGATGGGATGCACCATCACCCTACCAAAGATTCCATCTTTGTACTGTATTTTTTAATTCAGGGATAGGTATCAGAGGAGTGATGCTATGCAAGCCTTTTATTTTATCAGTATACAGAATGGCTAAACACACATTACTGTTTGCACGGCTACAATAAGCACGCTTTAGTAGTGCTCAAGCCCACTGTTGAATGACTGCATTAGACGTCTGTAGCTGTTCTCCTACCTCCTTCTTCTATAGCAAAAAAGGGGAGGTAGGAGAATAAAGGTATCATTTCAGTTATACAACATCCTTTTCATAGCAATTCTACTTCCTCACTTTTTGGATGAATTCTCAGCAACGACTCACTGCAAATTTCAACCTTGCTTCCTCAAAGTTTTTACACAATGACCATTTCTGACAGTGGCAGCCTACCTGTGAATCTCAGGCACTCCTCTGCGATTCACAGCCACAGTACACATCCTTTGACTACAATTTTGAGCAACATTAAAAGATAAAAAAAAAAAACAAACCAAAAAACACACACCAAAATACAGTTCTTAAAATGAACTATACTGGCAAGCTACAGTTCAGGCTTCCAATGTTCTGCCAGCTTCTCTCAGCTTGTGGGATTTCATCTGACTTTATTTCAGAGTCCTCTTCTGCTTTGATCACCAACAACTTTGAAGAGCAAGAGATAAAGACAACTGCATGCTTATGGAGCTACATAAAGGGCACACATTGCCTTTTCAGTCACTAGGAGCTTTAATTCTTGGCAGCAAACAGTACTATGTGCTAAAAGGACGATTAAGGGACTTCTCCCGCATCTGCAGCTTGGGATTTGCCTTATCAGGTATCTCTTGCCCAAACATCCTGTGCTGTTTCTGAGCCCTGATGTCAGTAGCACCCTGCTTTCCACTGTGTTTTGCCAAGAGCAAGTTTTCCCTTGATGGGGGAGCTTTATGCAGGCTGTCACAAAATCACAAGGGTAGCCTAGTATCTGATACTGCTTCTGAGTCCTAAAAGCAATAAAAGTTTCAAAGAAAGCCACCAAGCTTCCAAATAGGATGCTCTGAACTATTACGGAAAACAGAATCATAACACCTCAGACGACAAACCTTTTCTTAACCTTCTAAGAACCAACAAGGTAGCAGTGCTACCACTTATTCAGATTGATGTAAACATGCCTATTTCATGCACATGCAGGTTGCAGCTCAACACCACTCTAGTTTAAGATGCCAACACCCTAATCAGCAAGATCTTACTGACTACATCTGAAAAAGTTATGCCCTCCTTGATCAGAGGAAGGCAGCTGAATAGCAAAGTCAGGAGCAAAGGGAGAAAGATCAGAATAAGGCTGATGGGATCACTCATGAACAAAACCTACTACTGGATAGGGGAGAAGGAGGAGTAAAGGTTTTGTCCTTTGTGCAGCTCATTTTAGGCACATGTTTGTCATCTGCTCACCAGGGTACTTCTACCTGTGTATTTAAGCATCTACACCTTCTCCAAGTGAAATGCTCACTCTGTTCTTAAGACAGTACCTTTGCTAACAAACTGCTCCAACTTCCAAGAGGGAAGAGGAGAACTGCCCACATACAGCACTGTTCTGGTACAAGGAGGCATTATTTTAGCACTAAGACTGTTACCATTTCCAGCAGAGTTGGACGGCGCTTCGGAAGGAGAGGTAATGTTTTCTTGCCCCAGTTATCAGGTCCTCTAGGGGGACGTGTATTTGAATTTGAGCTTCTCAACCTTGCGCCTGCAAATTCTGGACGTTTTTGCTTCGGGTTTCGGCTCCAAGGAACAGAAGTAGTTTGAGGCATACTTTTGAGCGCAGGCTGTTTTTTCTCAGCTTTTGTTGCAGTCTTGACAGGGATTTCTTAAAGAAAAAGAACACACTTTCATCTCAGACTTAAAAGCCTTTTTAACATCATTATATCCCCATGCACCGGCAGTTAGTTAGCACTATTCTTGCTCACATAACCTGATGTGAAGATGTTCAAGGTTTACTTGAGGGAAGGGAGGGTTTTGTTTGGTTTGGAGTTCCTTTTAAAATACAAAGAATAATCTCTAAACGTCCACAGGAAAGAAAACAAGATATTTATATTCTGCAATACAAAAAGAAAAACAGAAGCAGTAAGAGCTGAAAGAGATTTTCCAACCTCTGCCTTCTCATCACTTAGAAAGTACATTGCTCCTGCTTCACAAAATAGCTTGCCTTAAATTTGGCTGCTGAGAAAATCACGATACAGTTAGGGCAGAGAATGCCCAAGTTAAATTCTCTGCCTGCTAGATACTCTCTGTAACTTTGGGTAAGCCATCTAGGGCACATAAAGCATAGTAACCACCTGCAAAATAAAGGAGCAGCAGCAGTTCCGTACCATACACTGATGCATACATTCAGGAGAAGCACAAAATTCAAGTA
Organism: Bolborhynchus lineola; assembly: GCA_025448015.1. Lineage (NCBI taxonomy): Eukaryota > Metazoa > Chordata > Aves > Psittaciformes > Psittacidae > Bolborhynchus > Bolborhynchus lineola. The sequence continues at coordinate 17,767 of JAOEHX010018569.1, read as the reverse complement.
CTAGAGAGTTCACATCTTACTGTAACACCCAGCAACCTCCTATGGAAAAAGCCCTTAAGGACATGGAAATTTGTTCACAGGGTGAGCACAACAGCTTTTTCCTGGCACTATTCAAACAGAATATGAAGTGAGACTGAGGACAGGTTTCTTTTTTCTTTTCCCAACTAAGAGGAAAAAAAGACTCAGGAAATTCAATTACTCATCAATTACTAACCAAAGGCATTTTATACTCCCCCTTTAACCAAGCAAATGCTGCTGAGAAAAGGCAAGCAAAGAGGAGGGAAAAAAACCCACCCAGTTTTTCAGTAAACTCTGAGGCTTTCTGAAGTATGCTGTAGGGCTGGGGAGCGGGGGCATGAGATGTGATATTGGCCAAGTGGAAGAGCTATCCCATGCCATGTCTGCACAAATGCTGTGTTATGTCCCGGTGCTTCTCTGAGACTGGGAGTTATCACCGTATTGGGAACAAGTAATGGCTCACTCAGTAACCCTAGTTAGTGCTCAAAACTGGGAGGAGGGAGCAATGGGTAAATAAGAGGAGCAGAATAACAGCATAACCTGTTACTCCTCCCAACCTGTCTTTATTCATGGCTTCTACCAGTACTAGTATGGGCTGTCACTGAAAGTAACCTGGAAAGGGTCTGTGCCCAGACTGCAACAACATCCCCATGCATAACGTTTAACAAGGTTCACTTTTCACTTGTACAAGCCTAAAAATCAACAGATACAAACCAGATCATTCAGAGCTCGCAGACAGGCCAGAAATCAAAAGGCATTTCCATAGCCAAATATTTTGGAAGCATAGCCACTGAACTGCCGTTACCTTAACATCTTTGCTAAATGGAAGCCACAGCTTACACACTGCACTTTCTTCTGCAACACCCTTGATTTCTCTTAGAAGTTTTTTCTCAAGAAATTGTAAGTACCATATAGGCTCTGCTTTCAGCAGCTGGAGACGTAGCCACAAAGAGCTACAACTGGGCTACTGCACTCATAAGTGATGTATTTGTGAATACATACAGGCAGGACAATGAGACGAGAGCTGACAAAGGACTAAATAAATACAGGAGAGGTGAAGCCCCGCCAAAGAAGAGTAATTTGTGATCAGGTTTTATCATTGCTTGCAGTCTGCATCAGCACAGTGACATATGGTAGGAAGGGAAAAAGGGATGTGCTTCTACATACCTTCAGACTCGCTGTCAGATGCACTGCCATAGTTGGCTGACAAGGAACTCAGAGCAGAGGTGACCTGCTTGGGAACAACAGTCAAACCAAGCCTCCCGTCTTCAGCTGCTGCTTCATCCTTGTCGGATTCTGCAAGAAAAGAAAAGGCAAGAAGGATTTTTTCAGTACTCCCGCATTCCAACAGCCACCCTTGCAGGTGAATCCCTATCTCACTACTACAGAAGCCTGATGTTGGGCACCACTGTTCAACACCATGGACTGACAGGAAAACCCCACATTTGCCTCCTCTCTACAGATACTCAGTAGCAAAGTCATCTCCCTGCTGCTTTACAGTCCTGCCAGCAAAACCACAGTAGCGAAAAGTTTCCTGAACAAGAGCTTGGGCTTTCTAGTTCTTTCTTCACATACCAAACATAATTATAGGTTTTTAGTATCAAGTGTAGGTAAAGAGAGAGAGAAGATATCATAATATGTTTTGAAGTCTTATTGGATTTAGTCCCGCGGAGGCGAGGGGTGGGGGAGAATGATTCACAAGCCAGTCGGGGGAGAACTAGGCTCATTCAAAGGGAGAATTGAATAGCAAAGAAATTTCTTGATAGTAAGAGTTCATAGGGGACATTGAGAAGCAAGGTTACAATTCAAATGATTAAATTTCAGCTGTACTTCAGAACTTCAATCCATGCAGAGCATTACAGACATGAAGAAGAGAGGTATTACAGTCTCAAACTATCCAAAAAAAGAATGCCAGGAAGATAGGAGGCAAGTAACCAAAAATGCTAAAATTGAGGATACTAGGAAAACAGAGCCCTAACAGAAAAAGATTCCTAAAAATAAACATGCAAAATTGTGACAGCTTTAGTTTGAAGCAAAAGATCTATATGCACTAAAATCTTGGAAAGACTCTAGGATGAACAGTGCTAGAATTAGCAGGAAAACAAGGAAATGCTTTTTACTAATATACTTGCATATAAATTTCATACACACACATACAAAACTACTAGAAATAGTTTGACAAACCAGCTTGTTGAAACTTCCAGGGAAAGACTGATTGCAATCTTATTTTCACAAAGAGTTGTGCCTTCTCCCATCCCCTCTCTGCCTAAGCCCGCCCCACAGGAAAGCTGCCTCACACCTCTTAGAAAGGTTTTACTGAAATACAGATTTTGAGATCTTCATTTTGAATTCATAAATATTTCTCTATGCTCTTCTAAGATACCATTAACAATTTGTTTCATTGGATCTCATGCTTTTGGGTACAACTTTTAGATAAATAGGTGTGTATTTATCTCAACTACTTAACCTCCCTCTTTCGACTCTGAGCTCTTTTTGAGGAAGGCTGATTCTCACCAATTTAATAATCATGCCAATTTGCATTGGAAACTCATGCTGAACACAGTGGCTTTTTCTAAAGGAGATTACATAGCACCTGCATATACTTAAGCAATTATAAAACCAGCATTTACTGCAAGTTATTTGGATTTTTTTCTGTCTTTTTTCCTAGCTCATCCAAAATGTTGAGTGCACAGTGTGGTTGGGTGCCTTCTTATTAAAGTTTAATGAACTACTTTTGTTTTTTAGCAAATTAGGAAAACATATTTATATGTATTTTCGCTTTGAGAGTAACACATTTGGAGGAACTGTTAGGTATTACTAAATACAACTGAATGTTTCTGGTCAGTACACACCACAATTTTATGCCTGACAAGTCAATCATCTTACCTTGATCCTGTTTACAAGTCAAGAGGAAAAAAAATATTTGTTTGGTCACCTCCCATCCAATTTCTTATCTTTGAAGGAACTGACCACTAAGCAGAACTTCAGTGATTGCATTATGCAAGAAAAACACATTCCCTCTAGAAGAAGGGCTGCTGCGCTTAGGAAGGTTTGAACACCTATACTGGCAAATCAGAGATTTCGGTTGTATGTTTTTTCTTAAGTTCTTCTTAACACTATGTTTGTTATTATCTGGGTAGAAAAAAGACAGCACCTGGCTTTAATAACACATAAGCAAGTACCCCATTCCTTTTCTGTCTATTACAACAGCAGTTACTAGCTGTACTTTGGTATAATTAGACTTTTTAACATTAAGTAAAACACAGATGCTGTGGGGAAATACAATTATATTTAAGGATACTTAATTTTCCCAACATGCAGAGATCAGTGGAATAAACAAATTGTATAGGGATGCTGAGTTCTTATTCTCATTAATTGAAGATTATGTTTTCAAGAAGAAAAACTCTGCATCAGACATCTTTCCAGGGGATGAATTCTAGCCTTGTTGCTAAAAATAGCTGGAGTGTAAGTCAGCTTACATGTCATATTCTAAGAATACTGCACCACTGCTGAATATATTATAGTTATATGTGGAGTTTATATTGCTGCCAGCATGTGGAAACCAAAAAAAAAAAACTAAGCAGCAATATTTCAAAGAACTTACACATATGGAGAGCATCAAGAGTAATAATACAGCAAAAAAAACAGAGTAAGAAGAAAAATGCTGACATTTTAAGTAATTCACTTGACTCCTACAAGGAAATCCATTTGTTTTCACATTCTTAAAACCACAACAGGATATTTAATAGTCTTTAAAAATAATTTGATTGTTGAACTACTTTATTCCTCTGGCTTCATAAAGATTTTCTTATTTCACATTGGTTTAGCAACCTAAGCTGGTGCATGCCCCGTAGACTGTTGCACAGTATTTATGTCAGAACACGTAATACTGTATACAAACTTTATGGACACACTTTCAAACCCCTGACTAGCAAGGAGAAGCTTCAGCATCTAAACATAGAAGAACTCAGATGCTGTTTCTTTTCTTCTCCCTGAAGTTACTACAGCCATCACTTCCCTACGGCCCAAACCACTTCCAATTTGCTGCCTCTCCCATCTAAGTGTTTTGGACAACAAAGCATTTCTAATCAGAGGTCTATAGGTACAATAAGATTATTATGATAAAAGTACTTGTTAAAACAAAGACTGAATAGAGGTGCTCCATTAACAGTCCAGAAAACCTCTTCAGTTTGTTAGTCAAATATTGATTTAAAGCCAGTAATGTGTTTTAAAACACACAAAGCTAAGACAAATAAGTGTGGTTAATTTTCAAATCCAAGACACACCCACATCCTGTCTACCAACATCTTTTCCCCTTTAGGTTAAGCATTCTCAGATGATGCAGAATTGCACAGAATTCTTTAGATAAAGCACTGACCCACTCTTGCACAATAACTACATGGCGAATTTTCTTAGAAGACCATGTCCTGAAGCAGGATCAAACTTTATGAACATTTCCATTTAAAAGTTCTAAGTGCAAGTTTTAGGTGCAGGGATGTTCGACTACCTCACAAGTTGCTAGTTACACAAAAGATCAGAAATCACTTCAGCAGTACTACTTAAAATAAAAGTACTCCAAGTTCCTTCATCTTACCAACATCACTGTTTGCCAGAAGACCAAGAGGGTCTACATCCTTCACGTATGGCTGAGATACCAAAGCATGCTGGTTTTCATGTTGCTTTTCACACATGCCGTTTTCTGCCCCATTTGCTTCATTTTGAGTTTCATGTACATTATAATTGTCACCATTTTTCCTGAATTTTTTCCAAAACGGATGCCTTTGTCTTCTCTTCTGTCTTCCTTGCTGCCCAAGCCTCTCTTCATTTCCTGAAGGTTTCCACATCCCCTTCATTTTGCTGGAGAACAGAAACACAAAGCCCATACAAATGACAAGCTATGAGAATAAACATAACTGACATAATCAAACAGCTTAGATTTAAGACTCAGCAACACAGCATGATGCCAGAACTTACTCCAGCTCAGCTAACATGTGGTGACAGACCAGACAGGCAGTCACAGCTCATCTCATTGGCAGGACAATGTGACAAAACTGGAACCTAAATGAAGAGCTTGAAGTTCATGACTTATTTTTTAACAAGTCAAAGGGCTCATAGGCTATGCAAGTTCCTTGATTTTCTAAAGTGTCAGGACACTAAGTTTTCATGTCACATTACCTAGACAGAAAGAACAACATAGAAGGGACAACCTAAGCTTCCTGAAAATACTTATTTTCAAGCAACAGAAACTTAATTCAGCAAAGCCAGATTGCAACTTACCAGCAGCACATTCCAACCACAAAAGACACACAAGATCTATCATCCTGGATGAGCCCCATGGTGCATTCTGCCTAGTACTCTCTCCCTCAGCCTCACCTACAGCATGGCAGATGTCCAGTTATTCCTAGTCAACTGTACTATACTTGTACAACAGCTTCTTACTGAAATTTCTGTCTAGGTCTGGAGTCATATACCTGCATGCAGAGTCTCACAGGTGTATTTTTAACCAGGTGCATTGTCACTGAGAAGCAGCCAGTGGAACAACTGAGGAAATTAAAAAAAACATGCATAAAAACAGGGTGGCAGGGTGAACGGTCACTTTTCTCCTCACCTGCTTTTTCTGTGGTGTACCACTTAAGAGACTCTCTCTCACTAGAGGTGCTCCCAAGACAACTGACAGTTTTGCATCTCACCCTGTGGGATGCTGTGTGAATGTCCAACATCTCTGAAATCTTGTAGCAAGGTGCTAACATTTTGTGAAAAATTACTTCCCTTAGCTCATCTTCATTCTGATGTTTAAAATGGTCATTTTGTACCTCCTATCCTTTCCGAGTTGCAAAAAAAACAATGCACATCTGCATAATATTCACATCTTCCCACCTATGAAGACTTTTCTAGACCTCCCATCATACAGCCCTTCCAAGCTATCCATTTCTTTTCTTGTACAGAAACATTCTTATTGCCAACATTCCTCTCTTCCATACCTTTCCAGCCTAATTAAGTCCTTATTGAAATTACTGGGCCTGCCAAAGCATTCAAAATGGCTTTATATTGCAACAAGACACATTTAATTCTCCAGTCATTTCATGACAGTGTCTAATACTAACTGCTCAGCCGTGAGAGCATCATCCACTATAGCACTCCTGTGGCACAAGAGGCAAGCCATCACCCTCCTGTTCACCAGTTTCTCAAGCACTAAAGGAGATGAATATTGGCTCCCATAATGCAACTCCATTTAGACAGAGAGCTGCATTTCTGAATTTGTACAACTAGAGTCTAAATTCAGGATATCGTTGTATAAGATAATGAGAAAATATAGACTCAACTAGAGGCGCTGTCCTTGACCAAGGATTAAAAACAACAATTTGATTTCCCTGGGGCCTCAAGCACCCAGAAAGAAACCCCAAGGTCATCAACACAGCCCAACAAATGTCAGCGTGGCATGTAACCTGTTTTCCTCTCATGAAAGATATACTACTCTTCACATCCCATTCAGAAGGGATAAAGGGCCATGCACTCTTACTCAGCTGTTACAAGACACCAGACAGACAACCGAAGTGGTCCTTCTGCATCTCTAATCTCACGCGTGGGGATGCTGAGAATTAGCAGTGTAAAGCACTTCAGACAACCACAAATGGAAAGCAATGTGGAAGTGTTAAGTATCTAATCCTTCCTAAATCTTACTTAGCTATTTGCTTTAATAGCACAGCTTGCAGAGAATAAGCTGTATTCTATTTTTGCCTCATGCATCAGCAAATTCGCCAGATAAGCACCAATTCCAGGATCTTCACTGTTGACATACAAAGCAGAAATGACAGCTCTCTGGACAAGTCATCAAGTCTATACTGCTAGCAGCGCAGGGGGAAAAAAAGATATTTCTAGAATCAACCAGTGTTAAAGGTCACTGAGTGAAAGCAAACAACCTGTAATTTTGAGGACTCTTTTTCCAAACAATTTTCCAGATATAAAGTCACTAACAAACATAATAGTATGGAATTGTTGATTGACATTTAAGACTACATAATGCATCTGACTCACAGCCACAAGAGTTACCAAATAAGCCTGTAGACAACAGTTTGTTACTGTGACAAGCAAAATTCATCTTTGCTTGTAAGAATCTCCAAACATATTATGTGTTTGCAGCTTTAGTCTCAATGCCCAGGTTTGGTTCCTTGGGTCCAAAGGACTTCTGCAACTTTATATCCTGTAAAGGAAGCTTTACTTTCTTCAGACCTTTATAAATCTTTCCTTCCAAAATCATGAAAGTCAACCGGTTAAAAGGGGTAGATAAATGGATCTTCTGAAACCCACACTGCATCAATGTAATTTGCATTATCACCATGTAACAAATTATACTAGCCTGACATGAAATCTATTCTGCACTGTTTCAACCACTTTACCATGGTGCAAGTTTTTATTGCTTTGTTGTCATCCGCGATTAAAAAAACAACCAAAGAAAGTCCCTAGGCAAGCTCCAGCTTCACTTCCATGCAGCAGTAAATGGTATTTAGCAAGAGCCCCTTGGACTGAGTCTGCTTCTGCCTTCCAGCTCAGCTGTTCTAGTTTAAGTAGGTGACATTCTGTGAGCATGGATCATTATAACATTTTTTTTTAAACAGTCTTCCCAAAGGCCCTAAAGTAGAGCTAATGAAGTTGGCTGGTTCCAAAGAACATTGACACTGATGGGAAAAGAACAAAGACCATGCTGGAAAGTAACTTCCCAATAAGAGGGAGGGAACAGATACAAGTCCAAGAGGAGTAAGTATTAGGCTCAGAACAAAGGTAACAGGTAGATAAAGATTACGGAGGGTATAAGAAAGAAGTGGTACTACTTAAGCTATGAAAATTAAGTTAAATCTTCCTCCCCTCTTCACCTGATTATTGATTTATCACCTGAAAGGAGAGAGTAAGAAGCCAAATCCGCTCATAAAATCTCCCCTGGCCATTTTCAGGCATTAAAGGATTAGACCATCTGTATTCATTATGCTACACGACTTCCATCCCCATTATTTCTTCTTCAGAGACCAAGGTTACGCTGCTCTAATGAATGGCCACTAGAACGTGGTTTTCTCAAACAAGCTAGAGTGCAGAATTCAGCAAGAACATCAGATTTCTAATACAATGATTGTTTAATTTAACTGGACTATGAAGCACTGTAAGCAAAAGAACATTACATCTGCAGTTTGTCAAATGACCTGTTCCCATCAGAGGGTAGCTAGATACTGCATAGAGTGGAACCAGTAAGTGCTGGCAGACCACAGTAAGAGTGTACTTCTGCACTCATGAGGAGGAAAGTAACTAACTTGTGTCAAAACACTTACCCAAACTGCTGGGTAGTCAGCACTTCTCCCCTTTCTTCCTTCTGCATCTGCATTGCCTTCTTCCTTTCAATGTTTGCCGATGTAGGAAAATTTCTAGAAGGAAAAACAAACTCACTGGATCGGAAATGATTCATTGTACTATGCCAATTCCCCCTTTTCCAAACCAGCATCCTCTATAAACATAGTAATTTTTTTAAACATTTCATGGAAGTTTAGCAGACTGTTTCCTTCTTAAAAAGGCATTGGTTAGGGAAAGAAACCTGAGCGCACACGAGCTGACATCCTCAAATTGTTAGAAAATATATTTTACCAAATTGGCATGATTAGATCTACCAAATCACCAAACAAACTACAGACAAACAGTGCAGTTACATTTACAGACCCTCTGCCTATCCGTACACAAAACGGCATGATTTAATCTTCAATTTGACTTCTATGGTGCTTTAATTGGAGTATTTGAATGATCTTAAAACATACAACATCGACCCTAGCAAAGTAACTGCTGATTTCTTGTAATATCAAAAGAAAGCTTGTAAGAACAGCTTCTGGGGACGTAAGATTCCTCTAACGTGTCAGTCAGTGAAAAGCACACGAGTTTCCTCTCCAGCAATATTCAGTATTGTGCTTGCACACTGACCTCTAGTTCACCAAAATTACTGCTCCTTTTTAATTCAGCTTCAAAAAAAATTGCTAAGTCATGCAGATCAAAACAAATTTACTGTTATAACCATCTCCCAAACCACCCCTCTTCTATTCCCCACCTCCCTCCACATCCCTCCCTCCAGACAAACTCCACGCTGGTTCTAACATGCAAAGGCTGCTGCAAATTATGGTCAAAGCCCAAAAATGGCTCTCCTAGTTGCTCTATAAACATCAGTTAGCAAAGTCCCAGTGCTTTGAGATAAAGGTGGCAAATGAGAAACGTATGTGCACCACCACCACCCCCCTCAGCTTCCAGATAGAAATACAAAGTGTGTATTTGATGACTCTATTAAAATGGAGTAATAAGAAACTTGGAACAGCTACTCACTATATGCAGCGATTAAGAAGGACACGTATCACTCTCTAAATATTTAATCATACCACATGCATCTTCTCCATTTTACAACATGAATGTTAAGTGTCACATTGATGCAAGACAGCTTCAACTACATACCAAGGGAAAAAGATGAAAGCATTTCCTATGGGACACACCTAACCATGCTACAGAACTTGTTTCCTTTAAAAGGATGTGAACATGGGCTGTCAATGTCTATTTTCATTAGATTTCTCCCGGAAATCCGCCATACAGCAAAAGTGAGCATAGGGATGTGATGTTTTATCTCCACTCTGCCCTGTTAGCTACATTTGTTCATCCATGATACTACACTCTCAGCACACAGCAAGCATGCAACAACTTTTTTAATCTCAAGAGCTTCACACTGGCAAAGACCCTTGCGCTTGGCATCTCTCCACAGTTTTAGGACAAGATGCTTTCCTTCACACAAATAAAGCTCACAAGAGAGTGAACTACAAAATAAGTAGTTATGCTCAGAAAAGCCTCAGGTTTGCCTTAGAATTTCTTTTTTCTTCTAAAGACATAAGGGAAGACCCTTAATTCTGGAGCAAAAGAGGCTTCAAAGTGCTCCTGTAGTTACGCTGATTAAGGACATATTCAGACACGCTCTCACAACATGATTTGAGATGTAACTGCCTCCCACTTTCATTCCTATGAGTTACCACTCCCTCCACTGAGCCACCATAATGGACTCCATGAATGCTTTCAGTTCAATTCATTGCCAAGACAGACAGACTTTTCCTAAACCACCCTTCTAGTTGATACAGGCAGTAACTAACAGCTGATGAGAGCTCAAGTTGTAAGTCCAAGTATGTCTGCAAAGGTACATCTGAAGCAACCTGTAGTGGTTGTGTTTAATTTCCCCAGCTCTTCTCAAATGTTAAGTAAAATGTTAATTTTACTAACTACCTTTACCTTGTGCAGAATCTGAACCTATTTTGGCAGCACAGGTGCTGCGCTTAATTTCATTCTCAGTGAGCAAACAAGCACCTGCTAGTTTGTTTTTCTATCTAAGGACATGGTGGGCAGTAAACTCCAGATGTGCGAGTCCGCAGGTCACCAGCCTGCGTTCAAGGTAGGCTGCGTTCACTTTTCCATAGGTGCTCTGCTGTGTGAGGATGAGACTAAGCTAAGCACACCAGTGAGTCCTGGCCAAGTCAACCCCAGTTGTTTCTGCAAGAAGCAAGTGGACCAGAGGGGCATGGACCAGAGTTACCCACCCACCACAATGTACCAGCCCCAGTGCAAGTCCACAGCCCATCAGGTACCACAGCCCCAGCACAGAGGGTCTGTGCATCAGCTGGATGTACCCATGGAGGCAGGAAAACTCAGCTGGACCCTAAGTAGAGGCAGATGTCTGCATTGAAAACATTATGGTCTTGAGGTACAATTCCACCTCCGACTCTGCCATTTTCACTATCTCAGGACAGCAACAAACTACTCAAGAGAGATCAAAATCAAAGAGAGGAATTTATTTATTATTTTTCTTTAATACACAGAGCATTCTTATTCAGGAAGGCTGCTCCTGAACAGAGGTGTGACAATGCAGAAGGAAGAGTATATACTAAATTTCTCCACATAAAAGGCCATGCGTTAAAATCTGATGAACTGACTTGAGTTTGAATCCTTCTCAGAAGACATGCCCTCCTCCTCCCCTAATGAAGTGAGGTTCTTAAAATGCTACCTACAAACACCACTAAAGTAGAAGTAGCCTAGCACTTAGATCCTTCAAACAACTTGTCAGAACTTGACTACAGACGGCTTCATCAGTCACCACAAAGGCTCTATGAACCTAAGCAACTTATTGTAAAAGAGGGAGTTAAACCACGATGCAATGGTCTGGCACACTAGATTTCATGAAGGAACCAGTACTGCCCAAGAAGGCAGCCACATTTCATAGCAGCTGCAGTTTCCAACCATAGACACTTCTACAATCTAAACTGGAAAGTTTTCAGTGTAAATTGTCAGGACAACACCAGAAAAATTATTTTCTGGCTAAGATGAATACACTACATATACACCAACAAAGTTACATGCAGGAAAAAGATACCCTAAGCTTCCACAGGCAGGAATGGTGACACTAAACATAATCACTAACATGTGCTCCCTAGTGAATAGGGCTTCCCCCAATCCCTGGTAATGAGTGCACTAGCCGAAGTTATACATTTTTTATAAGCCAGTGTACTCTATCTTTCTCACGTCAACATCACAGGAAACTAGCTCTTAGCAAACAGTGGAAAACCAGAGCTTTGCTAATGTGTAACAGAAGAGACCTGTTTCTATGGCAGTTTACACAATCTCTGAGTCGAAACCTATACAATTTTATCACCTTTTATAGGAACAGCACTAGAATCAAATTGCCTCTGAAATTTTTTGAGCTAGTTTTGATTGCATATGCACAACCAACAGCAAAGGGGTCATGACAGCATAAAGGGGTCATGACAGCCCAAAGGGAACAAAAATGGCCCAACACATAGCTGATGAAAATCTTGGTTTAAGGCTTCCAGGCATTTTATCAGGCATTGCATCTCTACAGTGATCATACCATATGGTAGCTGAGGCAGTTTTACTGCTAATCCATCCCTGCAGTAACTTTCAGAGTAACTTTATGGTATCTAAGTTTACCTTGATCTATCAATACATTCCTCCTATTTGTTTCATACTCTTTACTTTTACTAGGCACCAAGAAATTATTTCCTTATTACATATTTTAACTGCTATAAAGGCAACACCAGGGAGGATGCAAAGCTCTTTAGGATTATCATTATTCAACTAGAAAACCACAAATTAATTAAAAGTGGTGTGGTTGACAGTACTGGCCTTCATTCATTAAGCACATGCTCAGCCTATGAGATGTATTAAAAGGAAATACAGTAGTCGGTCCCTGGCTGAACAAAGAAAACCCAGTAGATGAGAGGAGGGGAAGAGAGGGAGAATTTACAAGCAGCACACAAGATCAAAAAGATCCTCCAACGTTATATTAGGACCTGAGCAAAAGTAAGTTTAACATTTCACTTTAACACCAGAGCAGCCTTGCCACATTCTAATAACCTTTGCTCAAGAAGAATTGGATTAGAAACAGATGGGCTACAAAGACACAGATCTCACTTGGGAAAAAGCGAAGACAGCAACACCTCATTCTGACACATAAAGGAAATGCATTGTAGATAATTCCCTTCAAGCTTGTGTTTAAGAAAAAATATGCTGAAAACAGCACATTTCTCAACACTTAGAAGGGATAGGACAAATCAAAACATGAAAAGTGATTGTAATCACCGAAGTTGATGTCAGACTTCACAGCCATCTGTCTGCAAAACATAGGGGAATCCTGAGATTCTGCAGAATTTCATCTCTATTGCTGTTGGCTTAATTAGATTGCCTGGCTCAGCAGGTTCAACAGGCCACAAACCATTAAAGAATCTTTTAAGTAAGCAGAGGCATGAAAGCTGCAGCAATGAACAGGACACTGTACAGAATCACAGGGAAACAGCATTCTAGCCCAGCATACTTCATCCAGAGATAGTCGCTCCTTACCAGCTCTCTCCCTTTTCACATCAGTCAGGCTGCTCTTTAAACACAGGCTCTTTCTAAAAGACTGTAAGCAGGATACACAACTGAGCAACACAGCAGCTAATTAAGAAGGAAAAAAAAATCTCAACTCTAAGTAATTATTTATAACAGCTGAAAGAACAAGACAGGATTGTTAGGGATGCAGCATGGAAACACACATGTTAATTCACAGCAACCTAATTAGAAACAAACTACTAATGACCTAAAAAGATTCATTCCCAGCTCTGACTGGAGCTTCTTGAAAGGAAAAGGCTTTTTCCTGTCACCATAAACCAAAACTGCCTAATAACTCAGACTCCCTCTGGTGTCCTTTTTTCCTGTACAATGCAATGTTTACAAGTCAACAACAGACCTTCAGTACTAAACTGACGCTTTGCTGGTGACCCAATTAATGCTTCACAAAGGTTTCAGCTGGGTTTCTCTCTCTCATTTCCTTTTTAATTAAAAGAAAAGAAAAAAAAAAAAAAAAAAAAGAAAAAGGCAGGATGCAAGTAGAGTTTTTCTTGCTGTACGAAGAGTAACAAAAGACACCCAGGTAGTCATTCTACACCCATTCATTACAGCTAAATAAGATACCCACAGGACTGAAGTACCAATATAAGCCACAGCTACTCCACCTAGTGGCACTGGCTTAAAAGGTACCAATCCCATACTGCCTTTTGCGGCTGTTGCTTATGACTATTGGACTTTATTTCCATTGATTTCACAGCACTGCAGTGAATAAAGGCTTTCAGCACTGCTGTACCACAGCCAAATTATACTCACCTGTAAAAAAAAGCAACAGTATTCACCATGAGATTCTCTAGAACCTCAGCGAAAACAATCTCAGACAGAGCATCATCCTTACAATCAACTGTAGATAACTGTTGCTTTGTAGATAAACACTGATTTGCAGATAAATGCTGCTCTGACTTGCAGAACACACTCCCCAACAGTATCTAAAACATGACTGTACATTCAGATCCTGTTTCCCTAACGTTATAGTATATAGTACTGCATGTACTGACACGCACACCTTACATATCATTTCAACACTTACAACTTAGCATCAACCACTAGAGAGAAACTTTCCCAAACAACTCCCAAAACAGAAAATTGTATGAAAAGTTGAAAATGAATAGCAAAGACTCTGCACACAAGCACTGATGTTTTTTTCCTTACAGCTACTGTTAGAAAATTAAATGTAGGCCATCAGACAGACAAATCTAAGGACATTTTGGAGTTTTGCTAACCCTGTTAGCACTTCATATTGTAAGTAATAGAAATGCCAAGTATCACCATTGGAGGAAAAAAAAGGATAACAATATGCAGATCACAAGCATATAAAACCCAAGCCCTCAAGTATGTTATGAATAAAATAAAAACTTGGAGCCAAAAATAATCTTATTCCAAAGTTACACTTGCACACATCACAAGCAATTTTTGTCTGGTTAACTATAGCAGGTTAACC